>JAGVSP010000813.1:0-52590 GCA_022494985.1 Micrasema minimum
CATATCTTCACTGGTGTTAATACAGTCTATATCGTTGATGTATCTTGCAATCATAGCGACCTTCCTGGAGGTCCAATGATCGAGCAGATGTAAAGGAGTTCGCTCGCCACCTAGTGTCCTGTGTCTTCAAAGACCTGGGCTGGGAGTCGATGGGTGTGCTAGTCCTCACCCTCGGCAAGACCAGGAGGGTGAGAACTAACCCTTACAATAGATCTACAAAGATCACAGGAGCTCAATGCCCTGACCCTCGCTATAGAATAAAATGTAATATTTATTTCTTTATTTTATTGTTTTAACGCCCATAGGGCTTTTACATAGACATTTTTAAGTGTTACACAGTAGGTAGCTTTTCACTACCGCCAGAGATGGCATCCAGACACTGTTCCTTATGTGCATGAGAAGATGTATGAATGTAGAGGAAGCAAAGGAAGTATGTCAGGACAGAGTGGTATGGCGCTCTATCCTCTCTGCTTACCCCTACTGAGATATGGCGTGATGGTTAGTTAGTTAGTTAATTTTTTTTAAATCTTCTCATAAAAGCTTTCATTAGTACATCAGATTAATTAAAACTGCACAAATTCATATTAAAATACTGTTTTTTATTTTGTTTTTATTTATGGGTAGTAATAATTTGTCTAAATACATGATATTTGATAACAATTTGCCAAAAACTTACTCAATTTTATCGAAAACTATGGGTCAAATAAAAATAAAAAAATTCTACAAAATCGACTCCAAATATGGTATAGATTCGCTGTTTCCCGCTTGTACATCGAGTTTTGTTACACCATGTATTTAAAAAACCAAATGAATTTTTTTTTGAATATTTTTATTTTAATTTTTTATTATATTTATTTAGTACTTTATAATTTTTACATAGACTAATTTTATTATTACATTACACTTAATTTTTTTTTCTCCTAACTATTCTTTCCTACCATTATACATTTTTCAATTTAGCTATAATACCTACACCTAATATTTTTCACACATATATTTTTTACATTTAACCCTAAATAACTTGACATTTTGTTAATTTCTTATATCATCAGGAATCTCCTCGTACATTTGAATGGCCTTATACATTAGACAATTTGTTTTCAGTGGATGAGATCCAGGTGGCTTCATACAAAAATGCTCGCCTCACTCTACACTCTGGGGACGGACTTGACCCTGACCCACGACAGAAAGTATCTGAAGACGGAGATCGAACGACATAAACCAGCTTTGGTAAGTCCAACAGCTTTGTAATAAACAAAACTTTGAAATCAAATTGTCAGATTTTCCAAATTTTTCATCTTTTAAAAAATTAACCCAAAGTTGGATACATAGTGTAAAGGTAGAATCATTCTTACTAAAGACTATAATTATAACATAATTTTACGTAATTTTTATTTTTTATTTTATTTTTTATTTTTTTATATATTATTATTATTTCCCCTCTTCTTTTTCCGGTAAAAAGATACCAATATCCTGTGTGTCATTCTTTTCTTAACTATCTTGTTTACATTATCTGTTATTTTTCCATTTCTTTTTTAACTTTATCTTTCTCTTTTGCCACGTGCACACTGTATGACTTTCACAGTATACCCACAAACAGGCTATGCCTTGGTGGGATTTTTGTTTATATTTATTTATACATTTTTTTTATTGTACATATATGTGTTTTAATGTAAACAAAATTTTTTCTTTTGAAATAAATAAAAAAAAAATCTTCGAAACTAAAATTTTCTGTGAATGCAGAAAGATTAAACGAAAATTCACAAAAACATCGGTGCAATCCGTTTATAAAATCCGATAATTAATAACAGAGATACAATCATTTTAGGTTTTTACTGAGGACAATAAAAATTTTCAAATCTATGAACACTATGAAAATTTTGTATATTGCTTTAGTAAGAAGTCAGCTTGAATATAACTCGGTCATTTGGTCTCCTTATTACAGGGTTCACGTAAAGAACATTGAAAGAGTCCAACATTAATTTTTGCGATTTATTAATTTTAAAATGAAATATTCCCATTGTAAACATAAATTATAACTTTTTAAATAATTTTTTGAATATACAAACATTAGAAAAGAAGAAGAATATTAAATGATTTGCTCTTTCTGTTCAAAGTATTAAAATCTATGTTTGATTGTTGTCAACTAACAAATTTTAACTAGTATACGAGTGCCTGGTCGAGTTACCCGTAGTAATGCACTATTTTACTGTAGCCAATCATCGACACCAATTACAGTGCAAACTCATCTATACGACGAATGCACGCACTGGCTAACAAGTATACTAACAATATTGATGTTTTCAACACAAATCTAGTGTAAAACCCTGCCTATAGCTGTAGATGTAGCTGATCGAAGTGTGAGACGTCTTTCAGCTAGTTTCATCTGGAATGCAAAGCTCTTTTAAATACTCTGGAGCGGCATCATGCATGGCTTTGTACATTAGCCAACAGAGTTTGTATTCTACCCTTTTGTGGAAAGCGCAGCCAGTGCAGTTTCTTTAGCAGTGGAGTGATGTGGTCGAACTTAGAAATTCCGAAGATAAGTCTAGCTGCAGCGTTTAATACTGATTGCAGGCGAGTCATTTTATTCATCGGTAGTCCGGCGTATATGCCGTTACAATAATCGACTCGAGACACTACAAACGCGTTTATTAATTGACGGGTGGCGTCAACCGGCAGATTTTGGCGTATGCTTTTAATCTGTCTCAGTTGGTAAAAACATGAACTTATCGTTCTACTGATTTGTACATCAAGAGAAAGGTCAGAATTCAGAAATACGCCCAATAGTTTAACAGCGGGTGAGGCAGTACTCCGTGTGTCGGGTTGGCCCGCATTTTTAATTAAACTTTGTCGTTTGGCTGAGGCCATCCATAGATGTTCTGTTTTGGACGGGTTCAACGTAAGTCTATTTTCAGCCATCCAAATTCCAATTCTCTCAATGCACTTATCAATCAACATAACAAGGTCATCCTTCTCACCTGGTGTACAATAAAAATAAATTTGTGTATCATCCGCATAGCAGTGCGACCACAGTCCACATGATTTTATAATGTTCTCTATATCTTTAGTATAGAGGAGATAGAGAAGTGGTCCGAGTACTGAACCTTGAGGCACTCCAGTAGTAACTCGATAGTTAGGTGAGGTTCCATTTTGGTACACTACTGCGTATTCCCTCTCTTGGAGGTATGAACTGAACCAGGCATGTGCTTGATCACAAATACCATAACTTTTCTCCAAGCGTTCAAGCAAAATACCGTGGTCTACAGTGTCAAATGCAGCACTCATGTCTAAGAGAGCTATCAATATCAAGTTACCAGAGTCAACAGCCGTTATTATGTCCGACAGTACTCTTATCACTCCTGTCTCCGTAGAATGAAAACGTCGGTATGCAGATTGCCTTACCGAAAATAACGAGTTATGCTCGATATAAGTAACGAGTCTCTCCGAGAGACTATTTTTTCTATCATTTTAGATATAAGTGGCAAATTTGAAATAGGGCGAAAGTTTGAAAGTGACTCCACATCGAGCTGAGGATTTTTTAACAGAGGTAATATATTGGCTTTTTTTAAATGTTTGGAACAATACCGTGTTCCATGGATAAGTTGATCAAATCTGTTAGGAATGGAGCTAAAGCATTAATGCACTTTTTTAGAAGCCATGTCGGTATATAGGGTCTAATAAACATTGTTTATTAGGTAGTGCGGCAGCAATCTTCTTGATTTCATCTATAGACGTAGGTTCAAATTTACCAAAACTTTGCGTAGCGCCACCGGAAATTTCCGGTTTCGCCGCCATACAAGTTGCTTGTCTAATTTTTTCAACTTTCTCAGTGAAAAAGACAGCAAAGTCAGCGGCAGTGGCGCTTGTAGTAGTTTGCTTCCGATATAATATTTCCACTGACAGATCGCAAGCTTTGCCAAAGCTGTTTTGGATCATTTCTCTGTTCAGTGATTTTTGTACACCAGAAGTTAGATTTAGTGTGTTTTTAACTAAAATTCTGTATGAAGCTTGTGCTTCAAGCCATATTGTTCGGTCTGAAGTTGATCGTGTGTTTCTATATTTACGTTCAAGACGCCTAAGCTGTTTTTTATGCTGTCGACAATTGTCATCAAACCATGCATCAGATTTCCTTTTTCGAATTATTTTCGTGGCAAGTGGTGCATGCTTATCTATGAGGTTAGAAAGTACACTATTGTACAGTTCAATCAATTGATCAACATTTTTTGAACTACGATCAACATCCGGCCCGATTAAAGATGTTGAAATTTCAGAAATAAAGTTTTCAACATTTAACTGCCTCCATGGTCGAGAGGTGTAAGATTTATATATCGGAGTGGGTTTCCCAATATTGATCTTACAATGCACTAATCTGTGATCCGAAAGTCCGACGTCCTTGACATCAGCTGTGAAAGCGCATTGAGGCGAGTAGACTCTCAATCAGTCTCGCGATCAAAACGAATATTACCTACCTAACCTACCTACCTACCTAACCTACCTACCTACCTACCTACTGTGTAATCATGTAAAAAATGTCTATGTAAAAACCCTATGGGCGTAAAAACAATAAAATAAAATAAATAATTCATTCTAATTTGTATGATAGGCGATCGGTGGCGTCGCCAATCGTATGCGGAATAAAAACTTTAAATGATTGTATCTCGCTTATTAATTATCCGATTTACGAACGGATTGCACTCATGGTTTAAGGATTCTTTGCTTTATTTCTCTGCATTCACAGATAATTTTGGTTTTAAGACAGAGTTTCTCTGTCTCTGTTGGGATATCAATAATATTTGATATTAGCCCAGCATGGGTATAATCCAGTAACTTGTCCACAAGTATTTGTACACATTCAAAACATTGTCAAACTGTTTTGATTACTGTGTGGTTAGAGGTCAAGACACCTAACTTATTAAGGCGAGGGTCCGGGGTCCCCCATACATTAATGTACGTCAGGGCAAAATTCCCTTGTACTTCATGGTTCATTAAATAAAAATGAAAAAAATATGACGTAATTATTAATTCTTTTTCTAGTTAATTTTCTGACTAAATTTTTATTAAAATATTTCGTTGAATCACAATTAATTTAAAGAAACCCCCTGTTTTTAATAACATTTGATGCATAACACAAAAACAGTACATATAAGATTTTTAAAAAAAAATGTATTAAAGAATACGTATATATCTAGTGCATTATCTGATTAAAATTTGTAAAACATTAGTAGATTTTTGATTATATTAAATTCCGTAGATTTTACTATATTAAATTTGAAAAAGATTATCATGTATTTTTTGTATACCTACGCGATGCAAATAATAATGAAACCAAACGGCGCGACGTTCGATCGGATTTTGGTCGTGTTTTAACGAGCGCTCATCCGGGCGCTTACTACATTTTAAAGATTATCGTGTATTTTTTGTATACCTACGCGATGCAAAAAATAATGAAACCAAACGGCGCGACGTTCGATCGGATTTTGGTCGTGTTTTAACGAGCGCTCATCCGGGCGCTTACTACATTTTACAATTAACAAAGGGTGGACCTAGTAGCCCCTTAAACATTATCAATACATTTATATTTGATCTCTTTACTATTCTAGGGTTCCTGCCTGGGCGCATTCAGTTCAACGTTCCCCGTGGCCTTCTTGGAGCCCCATCTCAACAAGCATAACCAGTTCTCTCTGCTCAACAGGATTGCCGACCATTCCCTCGAGGCTCAAGGTACTGCAAGCGAAAAATGTGGCCAGTGGGTTAAGTCGTAGTCATTACTTCAATTCAGACAGAATCTTAATTACAAAAATGTGATTAGCTAATAAAAATACTTAACTTCAATACCAATACATAGATGTCGTTAGCAACGCGCTTGTGGATGGTTTTCAACATGTAAACATACAGGGTTAATTTTTAGTCAGTTAACAAAAAAAACCCTAAATTCAGTATCGTTAATAGAACCCATTTCAATAAAAAAAAACATGTACATTTTATTTTTACGATTTATTATTTTTATTCCTAATAATTTTTACAAATTACGCACACCTTACTCACAGCTGGTCATCTGAGTTCATGCGCGGCGTATAAGGGTAAGTGCGACGGGGGAGTGCGCGCGGGGCACTGACACTCGAGGTAGTGCGTGTTTAAGGAAAATCATAGGTGTGAATATTCGATAATAAGCGGAATGGGGAATGTTGTAGAACGTCAAGTGGCCACTTAGTTCACAGCCAATGACAGGTCATAAGCCCTGTAAACGCTTGAATATCCATATTCCCGAATTTGAAAAAAATCCACTTCATCTCTGTAGAGATTTAAAAATCAAATTAGCAATATTTTAAGGGCTAAATGATTACTACGACTGCCCCCTGCACGAAATGTATCAGCTGAATCCCAACACCAACCTACGGGGCCACAACTGGAAGCTCTATCCTCCCCAGTTCCACCTCAACCCCAAGAAAAACTTCCTTCCCAGTAGGGTGGAACAAGTTGCCAGGCCTAGTTGTCCACTCCACTACGGTCAACCAGTTCAAGAACCGTTTAGATGCAAAAGGCAGACAAGAAGCAGTACAAAAGATATAGAAATCTGCCTGCCTATAATAATAAAATTGTCTCAATTTAAAGCTGTCTAGACGATTGGGCGTAATCTCTTCATCTTATGTTTTGTGATTCAGATGTGATGACAAAGATGGAGTCGTCTATGCCGACTCTGGAGGGGATCCTAGCCGAGGTGGACCACTTTGTGGAGTCGGACAAGACGTACGGAGACTGCCAGCATATTATCGACGTCATCCTCCCGTTGCTGTGTTCCTATCTTCCCTTCTGGTGGGCGCAGGGACCTGACAATGTCACTCCCACTGCAGGGTTAGTAAACAAATACTCGATTATCTCGATTAACAGGTCTCACACATATCCACCAAACTAATCATAGTATGGTGTCCTCTCCACATATTGACATGACATGTAACAGTGTCATGTCAACATGGATTCAAATGGATCATCTAAGCTGGAGAACTCATATAAATGAATTATGTCGCAAAATGGAGTTTTTACAGTCTACTCTTTAAACAGGCCCCACGTTGGGCGCCAAATTTTAACCAATTAATACGAAACGTTCCATAGTACAAACACTATTACTTGATTTGAATTGCGAGCTTCTAGACAAGTTGGAACGATTACAAAATACCTGCATTAGGTAAATTTTTGGGCTTGTTGGCTTGTTTGGACAATCAAACCCTTTTTCATATCTGAGCTCATCATAAGAACTTAAATGTTCATTTTTAAAGTTAAAAATGAATTCTTTCCCCATTCCAGAAACCACGTGACAATGGTGACCGCCGACCACATGAACCAACTTTTGCGGAACGTCCTGAAGCTGATCAAGAAGAACATCGGCAACGAGAGCGCGCCGTGGATGACGCGCGTGGCAGCTTACACCCAGCAGATCATCATCAACAGCGGCGAGGAGCTGCTCCGGGATCCGTTTCCTGCCTCTCGTGGAGAGGGTCAGGAGACGCACTGAGAATATGTTCCATAAGGAGGAGAGTCTTAGAGGATTTATCAAGGTAATGAATACCGAATCTAATACGATGTGTGGTAAGACTATGTATGATAGGTGTACAAATGTCGAAATTAGAGCAGAGTGCAAGGCTGAGATAAGCATTATCGACAAAATTAAGAAAGGGCTTTTTCGATGGTTTGGTCATGTGGAGCGAATGAGTGATGAAAGAACGGCTAAAAAAAGTTAAAATGCAAGTGTGCCTGGATGTAGAAGCCGCGTAAGGCCGAGAAAGACATGGCTTGACCAAGTACGTCAAGTACTTGAAAGTGGTCATGTGAAAAATCAGAATAATCGGCGTATGTGCATGAGAAGATGTATGAATGTAGAGGAAGCAAAGGAAGTATGTCAGGACAGAGTGGTATGGTGTTCTATCCTCTCTGCCTACCCCTACGGTGAAATGGCGTGATGGTTAGTTAGTTAGTTAACTAATACGATTTGTAGGTAATTTCATATCTTCACTGGTGTTAATACAGTTTATATCGTTGATGTATCTTGCAATCATAGCGACCTTCCTGGAGGTCCTATGATCGAGAAGATTGGAGAAGAAAGGAGTTCGCTCACCACCTAGTGGCCCGTGTCTTCAAAGACCTGGGCTGGGAGTCGATGGGTGTGCTAGTCCTCACCCTCGGCAAGAGCTAGGGGCTTATGGTCTAGACCAGGAGGGTGAGAACTAACTCAAGGGTAACCCTCACAATAGATCTACAATGATCGCAGCTCAATGCCCTGACCCTCGCTATAGAATAAAATATAATATCATCTCAGCCCGTTAATATCTCCCCCTGCCGTCTCCACTCCTCCCGAACCTGTCCCCATCCACTATCTTCCAGCAGACTTTCTGATGTCATCCACCCATCTCATTGGTGGACGTCCTTGAGGCCTCTGATTCCTCGGTCTCCACACCAGAACGCGTTTCGTCCATCTGTCGTCCGTCATTCTGGCTATGTGACCGGCCCATTTCCACTTCAATCGAGCAATTCGCTGCACCACGTCGCAGACCTTTGCCTGGCATCGAATCCAATCGTTCCTTTTTCGGTCTCTTAATATTATTCCAAGCATAATTCTCTCCATGCTCCTCTATGCAACTTGCAACTTATGGGAGGATTGCTTGGTCAGTCATTGTTTCCGCGCCATAAGTAAGGACGGGCAGAATGCATTGGTTGAATACTGGAGTCTTGAGTGAGTTGGGAATGGAGCTTCGGAATGTGGAATTTAGCTTTCCAAAATATAATATAATATAATATACCTAATAGAATAATGCAATCATTGATTATTTTATTTCAGTCTTCCACCGATGACACTTCTCAAGTGGAGACTCAAATCCAAGAAGACTGGCAACTTCTTGTGAGAGACATCTACTCCTTCTATCCTCTGCTCATCAAGTATGTAGATCTTACTAGCTGATACCCGTCGCGTTGCTGCCGCAGAAGAAACGGGTAATTCTAGGAATATCGATTGAAATTTGAAAGATTTATCTCGTTTATTTGGAAATTGGTAATAGAAGGAATGCTATGTATTTACTTTCTGATATCATTAATACATTTATGAAAATTGAATTACTGGTATAATGTACGAGGTACTGGTACTGGTATAATTACTCGTATATACTCGTATGTATATAATGGTATAGTGTAAATGTTATTTATTTTATTTTGGTGACTTTATTTTTCAAGTAAGGGTAGGTATTTATAGTACATTTTTTTGTTTTTCCGTCTTTGGCATAAACAATAAAATTTCTTGGCTGTCCGACTCCTAAATTTAAAATAAGGACTTCTATTACACTTGAAAAAGACACCCAGGGATTTTTTTTTTTTAAATGTGTGTGGCAGGTGCGACGCATGAATGGAATTTACTCTTTGATGAAAAAAAGGTGCGTCCGTCATGTTGGGATTCAAATATAAACTCTATATTCGAAATCAGGTCACCCACAACCCCTTTAAACGATACCAATCTTCATTTTATGAACAAAGATGTGCGCCCGCCATTTTGAATTTAAAAATAAACGCTTAATTCAAAATCAAGACGCCCGTATCATCATCTAAAAACGATACCCATCGTCATTTTATGAAAAAAATGTGTGTCCGCCATCTTGGATTATAAAATAAACTCTTAATTCGAAATCAGGACGCCCATACGCCCTAAAAACGATACCCATCTTCATTTTATGAAAAAAAGGTGCATCCGCCATCTTGGATATCAAAATAAACTTTAAATTTGAAATCATGACGCCCATACGCCCTAAAAACGATACTCATCTTCATTTTATGAAAAAAAGATGCGTCCGCCATCTTGGATTTCAAAATAACCTCTAAATTCGAAATCAGAGCCCCCAAGAACCATTAAAACGATACCCATCTTCACTTTGTGAAAAAAAGGAACGACCGCCATCTTGGAATAAAAAAATAAACGCTAGATTCGAAATCAGGGCCCCCAAAAACCATTAAAACGATACCCATCTTCATTTTCTGAAAAAAAGAGACGACCGCCATCTTGGATTTAAAAATAAACGCTAGATTCGTAATCAGGGCCCCGAAAAACCCTTAAAAACGATATACCCAACATCATTTATGAAAAAAATTTGCGTCCGCCATCTTGGATTTAAAAAAAAAGCGCTAAATTCGAAATCAGGACCCTTAAAAACCCATCATTTAAAACGATACCCAACATCATTTTATGAAAAAAAGTTGCGTCCGCCATCTTGGATTTAAAAATAAACGCTAAATTCGAAATCAAGACCCTTAAAAACCCTTAAAACGATACCCAACTTTATTTATGAAAAAAAGTTGCGTCCGCCATCTTGGATTTAAAAATAAACGCTTAATTCGAAATCAGCACCCTTAAAAACCCTTAAAACGATACCCTTCTTTATTTTATGAAAAAAGGGTACGCCCGCCGTTTTGGAATTTAAAAAATCCATATGCTGTGCATGGGAAGCAATTCTGTAAATGGTAATAATAATTATTAAATTTAAAAAAAAATTAAAACTCTTATATATATATTTTTCGGGGAGTCCATGTGATCCATATGTTCGCCTCGTAGCACAGTGGTAGCGCATTTTTTGCTACCGTGTATGAGGTCGCCGGTTCGATTCCCGTAGAGGGTCAAGATGAAATATTATTTATTTTAATTTTATTTTCATATTAATATTTCATGTGCGATACCTTGGACTGGTACTGAAGCGTAAGACTGATCATCCTACCTTCATGTAATAAAAATGATCAATATACACTGTATCGATGCACCGTTGGGTGCGGGATAGGGAAGGTAGTAAGAGCATATGCTCCAAAATTTTAAAACATAGTCTTGTAGCTCGAAGAAGGAAAAAAAACGTCCACGCTAGGCTACCTAATAATATAAATTCCAAACAAATTATAAGAAGGTAGGTACTTTTTTTAAACTAAAATCACCGTCTCTAAATAATTTTAATCAATAGCCATAAAAACAACAACGGAAGAATCCTTAAAATTTTCCATACTAATAAAATGATCACATTGTACTTGGAGTATCAATGCACCGTTGGGTGCGGATAAGGGAAAGTAGTAGTAGCAAATGCTCCAAATTTCAAACAAAGATTCTTGTAGCTTTAAGAAGAAATAAAAACTTCTAGGTAGGCTACCTAGAAAAAGAAGCAGAAAAACCGACGATTATGCTAACGCAAAAATCTTGCACAAAAAAAGTTTTCGGAGGAAAAAAATACATTTGAAAGGTCAATACCAATTTACTGCACTTATTTATTGTAAAAAAAGCCCGAATTGGGGTGCAAATAAATTAAAAAATGTAATTGAAAGTTCGAGGTGTAAAAAATATATTGTATACGTGATGAAAACGACATTAGCGCCTTTTGCTGTACAGCATTATTTGACGACATTTTTTATAAGCTTTATGTACGGTACTATCGGTTACATGGCGTATCTAAAATTCACCCGAAACTGTCACTAAATTATATCAAATACAAAAATTATAAAATGGATGTTACAATGCAGGAACCTTCCCAGGAGTGAATAAAACAACTCTCTAGAACAACTTATTGCAAATGGATAAGCGGTTTAGGAATCACATACAACAAACAAACAAACAAACTTACATTCATTTTTATATATATAGATAATTAAATGTATAAAAAATAAGTACCTACACTACATTTTTCTGTTTTATTTAATTTTAAAAAAGGCAAATTTCCAGGGGGGCCTTGTGTAATTTTATGTCTGAAAAGGGGGCCACGGGTCAAATGAGTTTGGGAACCTATGATTTAACACATCAAGAGAAAGCTAGAAAAAAATCGCAATTGCAATGTGCATTTGTCAAATCCCTTGAAAAAATAACCGTTCACTCCAGGATTTGAACTTAGTTCCTTCTCTATCCACTGAGTTAAACAATTGATGAGGTTTACCAAGATCGCAATTATGACTGCTAACGCCCTCTTCAGTCAACTACGATCAACCAACCAATCATTAAATTGTTTGTGTTAATTTTAAATTCAAAGATATCATCCAAAAATTTTGTCTTTAGTCCATTTGGTTATCTTTGGGGCAATGAATGTGAAAGCTGAGCTGATTTCCTACATCTTTAGGTATCATACAGTTATATTCAAAGCGTAATCTTGGTTAAAATAATACTATTCAATCTTTCAGAGGCCGAAGAGCTCTACAACTATGTGGCGGATATCTTCAATATCTGGTCCAAGAGTCAATACTTCCTCAAGGAAGAACAGAACTTCATATCGGCCAATGAAATTGATAATATGGCAAGTATCCTTTATTTATCATACGATAATATTTCACTATACTCATGCAGTTAATGGCAATATAACGCATGACATTCCTGGTTTTATGTTTTTCATAGCAGTTTCAGTCACCTATCAACAACAGTTTTTTTATAATACATTATGGTGTTCCACAAGGCTTTTTTTTGGGAAAACGTTTCTGCATACTCATTTTTGTGTTACAGAACCATCGAAAATCAGTTAGAATCCATTATTTTTATTAAAATGTTTGACTTTATTTCCATACAACACCATTATCAAGTGAACACTGCTTTTTTTACCTACAAATTTCTTACTGCAGTTTGTAATTTAGTGTTATTATTTTCTAGACTCTCATTATGCCTACTGCTACTAGAAGATCAGCCGTTATATCTGATGGAGCGCCATCTGGAAGTGGAAAGGTACGTCATTCTATCTTTTATTATTTATTGCAACGACCCGAAATTATTATTATTTTGTAATAGGCAGGTACATTTTGCTGGTGCGCCAATATCTTGTGTACTGCTTCTTGTCTGCCTTTTGCATCCAAACGGTATTAAAACTAGCTGACGGTAGTGGAGTGGACGACTAGGCTTGTCAATTAATGAATAGGGTTCTTCCCGATAGCATGAATATTCTTAAAAACGTTAAAAATATTTAAAGTATATTTTTACAATTCCAACGATATAAAACACAATACTCAAAAATTTAGTTTTTATTAATAAATTTATGTTTTAAAAACACGAAAATACAAATTATTTTTAACGCCCGTTATTGGCTAATGACGTCATATCCGTCCACCGTGAAAGGCGTGAAATTCATTCCGTAGTAAGCGCCTATATTGCTGTGACGTTACACGGCATGCGCGGCAAATGGAGGATTTTGCGAGCGATTTGAAAAAGCGCTATTTCAAACCGCGCTAGAAAATTCATATGACATCGTAAAAATTAAAAAAAAATTCCCTTGATATTGTAATTTTTCAATCAATTTTTTGAAGTAAAAAATAAAAAATCGGAAAGAACCCCATTATTCCAGTCTGAACCACCCTACTGGGGAGGAAGGTTTTCTTGAGAATGTGAAATTGGGGAGGACAGAGCTTCCAGTTGCGACCTCATAGATTAGTGCTGGAATTGAATTGATACATCTCGTGCAGGGGATGATGAATGATATTATTACATAATTATGTAAATTGTTGAACCTACTTTAATACCTAATCGCTCATTGCAGAAGAAGAAGAAGCATCGTGACAAAAAGCGCGACAAAGACAAGGAGGTCCAAGCGTCGCTCATGGTGGCTTGTCTCAAGAGGCTTCTACCCGTGGGGCTTAATCTTTTCGCCGGGCGTGAACAAGAGTTGGTACAACACTGCAAGGATAGATATCTTAAGGTATGAAAAAAGTTGGTAAAATAAAGTGTTTTTGTAAATCTAACTGTATTTTTCTGTTTTTGTTTAAAAACAGGAATAATTATTGATTAGATAATTGGGATCAGAATGTGCTCAAAATCACATTGTCCATGTTCATATTATTAGAACCTAACCTGACTGTTGGTGAAAGTCAGTGCTAACACTGTCTATTGTGTTCCCATTAGTTGAATTTCACCCTCTTAACAGAACATAACCTATCTACTCTCAGAGAATTATCTTAAGCGAGCCCTGACATCACAGCACAATATGTAAATCTGTCTTCTAGTCAAATGTCGCCATCAAAGCCTAAACTCTAAAAAAAACTAGGCTACTAAGTGTTCAGACATAAAGTGCATGGCAGTACCTTCATAGTTTAACCGGTGTTTTCTCCAAAAATTATGCTTTTTTTGTCAAACTGAACCTAACCTGTAACCTTGGACACCCTGACAAGTCGGCAATAGCTGAGCATTTTATTGAACACTTTTTCGCTTTTAAACCTAAAACATTACACAAACCAAAAAACTACAACACACATAATTAAAGGCTATCTAACACGCAAACAACATTAACGGAGATGACGGACTTAAACTAAAACACACATGGCTTCCAGTATTACACGCAAACACCAAAATACCTACTGCCGACTGCGACACGGTACAAATTCCAAGTACATAAACACACCACGTTTGACAGCACACATACTTCACCCTCAAGATGGCGCCTCCAACAATGGCCATAATGTCAAAGAAATTAAATAACATAAATCCCAAAAAATTAAGCACATATAACCTTACCTGACATAAATGATTACACTTTACAGAAAGTATCGGAACAAGACGTGGTGGACTTTGCCCGCACGCAGCTGACACTGCCCGACAAGATCGACCCGGCCGACGAGATGTCCTGGCAACATTACCTCTACAGCAAACTCGGCAGCAAGCAAAAGAAGTGGTCATCGGGCAGGACCAGGACAAAACGAAACAAATCGACGAAACTGTGGAGAGGATTGTCGCGATGAGCAAAGTGCTCTACGGGCTACATATGGTTAGTAAACTATGAGTTGACTATAGGGGGTATTCTTATTCTAGGCGAGGGTCAGGGCATTGAGCTCCTGATGCCACTGCGACATGTGAAGATCCCCCTTAAGTTAAGTGAGTCCTCATCCTCCTAGCCCTAGCCTGTAGCCTTGAGGAGGGTGAGGCTAGCACATCCAATGCTATAGTTCCTCCACTAGGAAGGGAGCGAGCTCCTTTACATCATCTGGCCTCCGATAGAAAATATTAGTAGTCATTGTTGGTTGTTTAGCTTAGTAGATAGAGCCCTTAAAATGGAATCAGAAGGTCCCAGGCTCAATTCCTGGAGCGAACGACTATTTTTCAAGTTATTTTAATGAATGCACATTGTAACCGTGATTTTTCTATCTCTCATCCACATTTTATTTATTTATTTATTTATTTATGATTTGCATTTTACATTATGATTTGTCCTTGCACCAGATCGACCATCCTCAACAACAAAGTAAAAACGTCTACCGTAGCGTGGTCTCCATACAAAGAAAGCGAGCTGTCATTGCTTGCTTCAGGCAACTGTCCCTTCACGCACTTACAAGGTTTTTTTCATTTCTATTTGCTTTTGAGTCAGTGAGCCTGTATACCGAATTTTTCTGTGAATGCAGAAAAATAAAACGAAAAAAACATCGGTGCAATCCGCTTGTAAATCGGACAATTAATAAGGGAGATATGATACTTTAAAGTAATTGTATTTCAATCAAAATCTTTACATATTACTGTGTCATGCTTATTAATTGTCCAATTTACATACAGATTACACCGATGACCTCGTGATTTTTTATTTGATTTTTTTGCATTCACAGAAAATTTTGGTTTATAAGCCTTTTAGAAACAAAGGCCCATAATCGCCTGTAACTAATTTACATAGGAATGCATGGTATGGGAATACACGGGATAAAAGACGACGCTAATAGATTTTAGGCGATTATACGCCTTAGTGATTGCTGCCTTTGTTTCTATATGACTCTTTTGTTTTGCATATTTTGGTTCTTTTTATTTTAAAACCTGCTTTGAAATAATTATTTAACACAATTTTTTTTGCGGATTCAACAGTATGTGTAGTGTCGATATCTCCTTGTTTTTTAATATCTGCGTTACAATTTATTTTACTTGTCAAAACCGACTAACTATAGGAAAAGGATGACCATTTTGTTACTCAAAATTTTACACATTTATACTAGTTAGTTACCACTGTTGACAATCCGTTGGCAGTTTGGGTCAGAACTGGCTTGGAGGCATTTTGTGGAATCCATATGCTCCACACTGGGAGCGGATATAGTATGATGACGATGATGACGATACTGGTTAGATAAATTATTTCAATGAAAATAGTAGATGGCCTAAGTCGTGCCCCTGTGGCACTCCAAATGAGGTATTGAAAAATCTGCTAGAAATAATTTACTAATAATGTTTGATAACAATATTTATTCTAACTTTGCATGTGTGATCAGACTGTTCTGAGGAAATTACATTTCAAATGAAATACTGTGACATTACAACAGATGTACAGTGACAAAATTTTTTTTAGAGCTAATCCACACCAATTAAAAAGGAGAAAAACCACTGGTTGAGAATTAGCTTATAACCTAAAAAAATTTGTGAATGCAGAAAAATGAAGCAATAAATTATAAAACCATCGGTGCAATCCGTTTGTAAATAGAATAATTAATAAGCGAGATACAGTTGTTTAAAGTTAGAATTTTGTAAAAATTTGGTATGAAATGAAAAAATTTAAATGATTGTATCTCGCTTATTAGTTGTCCGATTTACCAACAGATCACACCAATAAATTTTCGATTTTTCGCTTTATTTTTCTGCATTCACAAAAAAATTTGGGTTAAAACAGTGGATGGCCCGAATCAGATCCCTGTGGTACCCCAGAATAAAAATGTGGACAAACCACCCTGCTTGTGATTTTAGCGATGCTAACTGCTTGGATTTGATACTATAATATTGTGTTTGTGTTTCCTAACATGGCATGCATGTGCATCAGGCAGCTCGGCCTATTAAGAGAATATCGCTGTGGGGGAGGTTGGTCTGTGCTGCCAGAAAAAGAGCCGCCGTAGCTTGTCTAAGAGCCACTCCACTGTATAAAATGAGCCAGTGAGTATACATAACAATAATAACATTAATATAGTTCTATTCTACTACTACCTTCCCTTATCCGTACCCAGTGGTGCATAGGGCACTGCACCAGTACACCAAGTACAGTGTATCTTGATCATTGTATTACATGATTAGTCGTGCGCTTCAGTACCAGTCCAAGGTATCACACATGAAATATTATTAACCAAATCCCATGAAAATAAATATTTCATGTTGACCCCCTACGGGAATCGAACCCGCGACTTCATGCACGGTAGCCAAATGCGCTACCACTTTGCCACGAGGCGGCCGGTCCTATTCTACATTAAATTCACATTTTATTTATTTTAATTTTCACTTATTTTAGATTAAAATTTTTAAAGCAATTTACGTTTTATTAATTTTAGTTAAATTATAAATATTGAATATGTTACACCAGAATATGTTGCTACCTATTTTTTATTATTATATGCAATAATGAATTATACAATGTAAAAGCCCTATGGGCGTGGATAATATGAAAATAAAATAAAATAAATAAATAATTATTCAAATCGTGATAAATACAGGGATAATTTTTAGTCAGTTAAAAAAAAAAACCCTGAATTCAGTATCGTTAATAGAACCCATTTCAATAAAAAAACATGTACTTTTTATTTTTATGATTTTTATTATTATTATTTAATATTAGGCGAGCAGCTTAAAGCTGATATGCCTAAATCGGGCAGTTAGTTAGGTTTAAACTTGTCCAGTCCATTCTTAAACCCGTTCACACTATTCGCAATGACCAGCTCCTGCGGTAGCCCGTTCCAGCTATCTACCGCCCTGTTGCTCAGGAAATGCTTTCTTGGGTTCTGATTAAACCGGGTCTTCTCCAGCTTAAGGTTGTGGCCTCAAAGTCGTGCGTTGTTTTTCAGTTTGTTATTTATTACTTTTATTCCTAATAATTTTTACAAATTACGCACACCCTACTCACAGCTGGTCGTCTGAGTTCATTTAGGTGTTATGTTTGAAAGTAGATGGACGTTTCGGTGCAGGGGGCAGCCGTAGTAATAATTTAGTATCTTGTGAGTTTCAATTTAATCCCCTCTCTTCCGTCACTATTCCAATGATGTAAGTCCTAATGCTTTAATCTACCATGGTATGGCGTATTTTCCAATGATTGGGGGATTTTTGTAGCATATCTTTGGATTTTTTTTCTTTTTCTGAAATCTTTTGTGAAATTGTACATTTCAGGCACCGAGCTTGCAACATCTTCACTAGAACTTATTATGAACTGTGGCTTCAAGAAGAGAACGTCGGACAGGAAATTATGATCGAAGATCTCACAGTAAGATATTTTATATGAATATTTATTACTTCAATTATTATTAGAAATGAAAGTTGATTGGCACCGTGGCGTAGAAGATATGCTAGACTACCAATTCCAAGCGTTTATTTTACTTTTGACAGCTCGATTATGTATCGATTAGGGATGTCCTAATGCGTTACCGAATCGATTTCTCATAAAAATCGACTTTATTTATGAAGAAGTTTTAATCAATTTAACACATTATTTATATTTTATTTTTGCTGAACATTTTGTAGTTTATAAACATACCCAGACGTTCAAAGCAGAGATATATTACGAAAGCGCTGTCGTAACTTTTTTTTTTTTTAACAGTCTTTATTCAATAATAAAATATTACAAAAAATACATAATTTCTTTACAAGAGAAACTATAAATACAGTCCCGATAAACTCCTTAATTGGAGTTTGTCATCGGGTGCAGGAGCTACAGAAAACCCAAATATGCATAGGACTATTTTATTGTTGTAATGTAAATTGAGAAATTATGTGTCGCGACAAACAAAGAAAAAAAAACAATTAGGTTTTAATTTAAATCACATTTTATATTTTTTCATGGAAAAAATCAACTTGAATAATCCTCGTTGCAAAAGTAGGCGCAATAAACATCGATATGGATAAATATCGGAGCTAAAGAACATGTGCTTCACTATCGTAAAGAAAAAAACATGAAGTATTGCATTTTTTGGTCTATGATTGCCTGTCAATAATTACGGAACTTTTATAGGCGCCCATGTGTCAAAAGTAAAATAAACGCTTGGAAGAGATATAGCGGATTAGCTTTAAAAATCACTAAAAGTAGAAAAAGTATTCAACGGTCTTTGGAACGACCTAGGGAAAGGGTGGGGCTTACATTTACAATAATTTTGAAATGTTTCAGCAATCGTTTGAGGATGCAGAGCTGAAGAAAGCGGAGGCCCAGGAGGAAGAGGGCAAACCTGATCCTCTCACCCAGTTAGTCACAACCTTCTGTCGAGGTGCCATGACGGAGCGTTCAGGAGCTTTGCAGGTATTTACTTCTGATGGAAAAATATCTCCAACAAGAATTAGAAGTGACATTCTATAATTGAAAAATACTACCGTGTCTGTGATGTCTAGTTACCCACTACGTCATCAATAGGCATCTACGTCATCACTAGACATCGACGTCACACGTTTCGTGCATTGGCCTAAGCGCCGGAGTCTAAACGGTGGAATCTGATAATAAGTGGTGTTTTAAAATAAACCCTACAAAGTGTATAATTTTATAAAATTTGTATGGAAACGCCCCTTCTAGTGAATTCTTGAGCAAAGTATGGACGTATACAGGGTTAATTTTTAGTCATATAACAAAAAAAACCTGAATTCAGTATCGTTAGTAGAACCCATTTCAATAAAAAAACATGTACTTTCTCAAATAAAAAAAAAGAAAAGTGCACCCAAATGATTCCATAGAAACAGTAGAAGACTTGGTCACCCTAGGCGGAGCACTCCCCCGTCGCACTTACCCTTATGCGCCGCGCATGAACTCAGATGACCAGCTGTGAGTAGGGTGTGCGTAATTTGTAAAAATTATTAGGAATAAAAATAAAAAAACGTAAAAATAAAAAGTTTTTTTTTTATTGGGTTCTATTAACGATACTGAATTCAGGGTTTTTTTTTGTTAACTGACTAAAAAATAACCCTGTATTTATCACGATTTGACAGAAAGGATTTTGGATTATCATAGACAAATTACAAATAAAGTATAGAAATGAAGGCGTGGCTTACAGATAACGGTTTGTTATCAAAAGTGTATATAAAACGCAAAACGGTTCATAGCGCTTTGCTAACTTTTGATTGATCGGTTATAAAACAGGTCGTAAGAGATTGCATACTAAATGAATATTGTTATTTTACAGGAAGATCCGCTGTACATGTCATACGCCTTCATTGTGGCCAAATCCTGTGGTGAAGAGGAAGAAGAAGGAGACGGCGATGGAGGAGGGGAAGGGGAAGAAGAGGGTGGCGCCAGTATACACGTAAGTTTAGGCAATATTTTTATATTTGGAGTTTTGTCGATATTACATTCGAATAATGATTGAAACACACCAGTAGCTCGATCACAGATCACTATAACGCGGTAATAAGCGACGTGATAACGATTTCTTACCATGGATGTTAAACGTTTTCGCGATCACAATGGAACACGCGTTGAAAGTTATCGATCGGGATTATTAAACGAGCGCATCAAGTCGCGAGCCATTTCCCGAGATATATCTTCTTCGCACATATCTTCTTTCAATCTTTCTCGAGTGCCGTATTGCATTTAGCCGGCGTTCGGCAAGCCAAATATTGAGAAAAGCACTCGACATAATAAACCATCCGACACGCGCGTTGACTTTCTTGATTTGACGTTTGACGTTTAGCCGCGATATTTATTATCTTCTATGGTGCTCGGCAACGCGAACGTGGTATGAACGTATGTTCATTGTGATCGGTCAAATGGTTAGCGTTAGCACGTGGTTAGCACGTTTTTAACTACGTCGATAGTTATCTGTGATTGAGCTCCAGTTCATCCCATGTTGGGTCTTTTTATTATTGTTGCAAAAACCAGCTGTCACATACAAGAGCTAGTAAATATCTGTAGTATTGGTTTAACAAGTCGATATTTATAACATACTTGATATTTTCTTCTGTTTATGCATTCGAAGAGGACAATTAACAAACTTATGGTAATACTTTACATTTTGTTAAATTAATATTTTTATGTGAAAAAATACATTCAAATAAATGTTTCTCAAATCAATCTCTAGGAGCAAGAAATGGAGAAACAGAAGCTGCTGTTCCACCAAGCCAGGCTGGCCAATCGAGGAGTCGCCGAGATGGTGCTGCTGCATATATCCGCCTCCAAGGGGATCCCCAGTGAGATGGTGATGATGACCCTGGAGCTGGGCATCAGCGTGCTGAGGGGAGGCAACATCGACATTCAGATGGTGAGTCAAGACAATGGAAAAATAATACAAAATATTACAAATAATGTTAACCCTCGATCCGTCGCATGGGGTCTTCCAAAGCCCGACATCTAAAAAATTGCAAAATTTTTGCATACACACAAATCTTACTTTTTTACGAAATCATTCACTGTCCAGGCTGCAAGACTATGGAACAATTTACCACGGGATGTGAAAGACACACCCTCCTTATTGGTTTTTTAAGAAACGTCTGAAGCATAACTACCTCTCCTCAAACCTCTAAAACATCCTTCATTCATCCTCTTCCCTATCCCTTTCCTTCCTTCCTCTATTCCATTTTCCGATGTCATATTTTAGTGTATTAATCTTGTAAAAAATGCAATGTAATTTTTAAGCTTCATCTAATACTCGGTACAATAAATGTTTATCACTAAAATAACTAAGGCTGGTGGGAAGGTATTGCTTAAAAGCAATAAGTAACATACACATATATATACATATATTATTAAAATAGAAATGCCATAATATTAAGAATTAATTAAAAAATATGGTTGATAACACCTTTTTTATTTTGAAGTTCATAGTGTTGTATTGGTATTTGTATACTTTGCAACAATTATCTTTTTTTTTTTTTCCTTTTTATACTAAATATGTATAAACTTATTCCTCTATGTTTCACTGTTGTTATTTTAATGAATTCTGTAAAAGGCAATTGCGCCGTCTATAAATAAATAAATAAAGTCCTGCCCTTGTACACTTGCTATGTAATTGTGCGTGAAGTTTTAAATGAATGAATATATTTTGTCTTTTCCTTTTAGGGAATGCTGAATCACCTCAAGGAGAAAAAAGACGTGGGTTTCTTTACATCGATCGCTGGCCTTATGAACTCATGTTCAGTCCTGGATCTGGATGCCTTCGAAAGGAACACTAAAGCCGAAGGTAAATTTAAACCAATCAGCTAACTAACCAACCATCACGCCATTTCTCCGAAGGGGTACGCAGAGAGGATAGAACGCCACACCACTCTGTCCTGGCATACTTCCCTTGCTTCCTCCACATTCATACATCTCCTCATGCACGCACTTCGATTATTCTGACTTCTTACATGCCCACTTTCAAGCACTTGTTTTGCTTGATCATGCCATGTCTTTCTCGGCCTTCCTCGACTTCTACATCCAGACACAGTCGCATCATATATTTTTTTAGCCGTTCTTTCATCATTCATTCGCTCTACATGACCGAACCAACGTAAAAGACCTTTCTGAATTTTGTCGATAATGCTTATATCAGCCTTGCATTCTGCTC
The DNA here is from genome assembly GCA_022494985.1 of Micrasema minimum. Taxonomy (NCBI): domain Eukaryota; kingdom Metazoa; phylum Arthropoda; class Insecta; order Trichoptera; family Brachycentridae; genus Micrasema; species Micrasema minimum. The sequence continues at coordinate 22,435 of JAGVSP010000813.1, forward strand.
TATTTTCAACATGAGTGCACCTATCATACACAGTTTTACCACACATTCGCCTGAGAGATCGCATTTCAACTGCATTCAATCTACTTTCATCCTTATTTTTACAACTCCATGCTTCGATCTACTTTCATCCTTATTTTTCAAACCAATCACCTTCTTGGATACCTATATTTGTGTATTTCCTCTTTTGTACAATCTCGTATTTTGTACAAAGATAAATTTGACAAAGAAATTCATTTAAGATTCTTATATAAATCCAGAGACATGTTATGTTTATGTATGTAGCAGTGATTTCAAAGAGAATTGTCAAAATTTTATGTTCCATTTGTGTTTTGCAGTGAAAACACGACACACGTCCAGTTACTATGTCTATCTTCCACTATCCAATACATTTGAATCACTTTGTCTCCCTCTAACAAATTAGAATAGAGAATAAGAGAGAAATGATGATTCATTGTTTTGCAATTTTCCAGAATATTTCACAAATGAACATTTTGTTTTAAATTAAAGACACGTTGAATAGGGTTCTTCCCGATAACATGAATATTCTTAAAAACGTTATAAATATTTAAAGTTTACAATTCCAACGATATAAAACACAATGATCAAAAATGTTGTTTTCATTTATTTTAAAAACACGAAAATACGAATGATTTTTAACGCCCGTTATTGGTTAATGACGTCATATCCGTCTACCATGAAAGGCGTGAAATTCATTACGAAGTGAGCGCCTATATTGCTGTGCATGCGCGCCAAATGAAGGATTTTGCAAGCGATTAGAAAAGGCGCTATTTCAAACCGCGCTAAAAAATTCAAATGACATTGTAAAAATTTTAAAAAAATTTCCTTGATATTGTTATTTTTCAATAATATTTTTTTAATAAAAAATAAAAAATCGGGAAGAACCCAATTAATTATTTAAAAATACGTAAAAAAAACTGTAAACACGTCCAAGTCTCGTTTCATACTAATTGATTTATGTCAATTTACTTGATTTTCCAATAACTAGTAATGGAAGTGAATACCTTATCTATGTAAATATACATCATTGTACAAATATTGTATTTTTATTTTCAAAAAGTGTAAATAATTGTATTATTTTTTATAGGTTTGGGAGTGGGTCTTGAAGGAGCTGCCGGCGAGAAAAATATGCACGACGCAGAATTTACATGCGCCCTGTTCCGCTTCATACAACTCACATGTGAGGGACACAATCTTGGTAAGACTGTTGTAAAAGTGACTGCCATAGTTGTACCGATATACGAAAACCCGTGTGACATTTGGACAAACTCTTGTAAAATAATCCAATGATCTTGAAAACCAAAATTTTCTGTAAATGCAGAAAAATAAAGCGAAGGTTACCTACACCAAAAAGGTTGATAGCCAAATGCTTGCCAATTTTCTCACCAGATGTCACCAGAGAGATAAAATGACAAAAAAAGTAGTCAAATGTTTGTTTGTACATTTTTATTAAGCTATAAAAAAAAAGTTCTTACACCTATATAATTTATTTTTTTCATCTAAATATTTATAACTGATCACAAAGATGCTTTTTATGTTTTAATAGGTATACACTGATTTCAAATATCTTAATTTCGTATATATAGTGTAAGAAATAAAATCTCTTACAAATATTCCAGCAAGCGGTTCTATTCTTGTTACCATTCCAAATAAAAACCTCATGATTCCTGGTTGAATAAGGTAACTGCAATACGTTATTCTTGATATAACTGCAATACGTTATTGTTGTGGTATCCACAATTTATGGCTCAGAAACTTTGCTGTATTACATGTAATATAATGGATTTACCCATTCCCGGAAAGCTTCCGTAGGGCTAACTCAGGGCCTTCCTTCGTGGAGATTCGACACCTTGTCTTACGTGTATTGGACTCTCGACTCTCTCTCATTCAATTCTCAGGTGGCGGGAAAATGCGAACTATTTAGGTGTGGACAATTTATGTTTATTAGGAAAGGGTACATCCTATACGATAATTGAAAAGGTACATCCTATACGATAATTGAAAAGGTACATCCTAACGCGCAATAAACACATATAAACATACAGTTCAATAGTAAAACTAGGATAGTGTTGGAAGGCCTTCCTAGTGAGAAATTAACATTAACTTAATATTAAAGCATGTGAAGGAGTTTCCCGTAACGGTGGTGTACACGTGGACTCCCAGCCGGGTCTGCAAGAGGGAGTCCGCGTGGCTGAGGGGGGAGGTTATAGCTGTCCGTGGCTAGGCCAGCCCGCGAAAACAGAAGGTGAAGACGGCTGCCTTCGCAGCCAGCGGGGAATGGAGCTGACACGATGTACAACCGATGTCCTGTCTTGGATATATTTACATATCGCAGCGTCGTTGAATGGAGCGACACGGCATGAAAGCCCAGTGTCTTGAGGCGGATATAATTATGAATCGCCGCTTGGCGCGGCCTCAAGTGAGGAAAACAGGTTAGCTCCGACCATGGCTGTGCTGAACTGGTCTCGTGCGAAGCTTAATGACTTCTATAGCTACCTTGGCGTCTGCGTGTAGCAGGGCATGGGACTCGGCCGTGAAGCCTGGAACTTGGGCACTACGATCTTCAATTCAGCAATACTAGGAACTCGTGGCGAACACTTTCAGTCGTCCATCCTGGAAACGCTTCCGTGTCGAAAGCCGGGCCGGAGGGAAGTGGGGCGGAAAAGGTAGCCATTTTTGATGCTTAAAGTTGTCAGTGATGCCATCTTGGCCGTGCTAAGAAAACCCAAGATGGGCAACTTGATGAATTAAAGGTTGAAGAGGTAGGTACTGAATTGGCCTCCTACATACATTAGTATTTTACTAAGGTTCCTTCTGAATTCATTTAATCCGTTTATTTGTTTGACAGTCTCAGGTAGTTCATTATACCTTTTGAATCCTTGTACATTATGCTGTTCTGAGTACATGTCTTAGATCTATTGATTGTCTTTAAATTATTTTTAATTCTGGTGTTATACTCATGGGTGTTGCGGTTAAACTGAACCTTTGAAAATGTGAAACGTTCTGTCATAATTTCTCATGAATGGGTCATCTATCAGATTGATGGGCGGAATGCGGAATGTTGTAATACATCAAGTGGCCACTTAACCCACCCAATGATAGGTCATAAGCTCTGTAAACGCCTAGATAATCCACATTAGTTTCCAGAGTTTCTGTGTCTCTGTTGGGATATCAATAATAATAGTGTTTCTAAACTTGATTTTTTCCCTGTGAGCGGATACGAATGAAGAAGAATACGAGGTACCTAATGGTTGTTGTGATTTCAGAGTGGCAGAACTATCTAAGGACCCAAGCCGGCAACACGACAACTGTCAATGTGGTCATCTGTACCGTGGACTATCTACTCCGGCTTCAGGAGTCTATCATGGACTTCTACTGGCATTACTCCAGCAAGGTAAAGATTAGAGATGTACCAACTTGTCGGGTAAGCCGACTATCCGGCCATATAAATTATAAATTATAACTTTTTAAATATACAAACATTAGAAAATAGAAGAATATTAAATGATTTGCTCTTTCTGTTCAAAGTATTAAAATCTATGTTTGATTGTTGTCAACTAACAAATTTAATTAGTATACGAGTGCCTGGTTGAGTTACCCGTAGTAATCCACTATTTTACTGAAATATAAAAAGAAATACGTCGGATACCAGGTATTAGGGGAATGGGGAATGTTGTAATATTCATCAAGTAGCTGGTCATAAGACTTGTTAACGTTTAGATATCCATATTCCCTTCCAAACTTCTGAGATGTCAATTGAAATGAGATTCAACCCTGTTATATGTAATAGTCGGGGTTTGCCTATAAGAATCAGGACACACTCAAAATGTTTAATATCAATAAGGTTTTATGTAATTTTCCTAATGAGAATCAATTTTTTAGGAACTGATCGATCCCGCCGGTAAAGCCAACTTCTTCAAAGCCATCGGAGTGGCGAGTCAAGTGTTCAACACCCTCACTGAAGTTATCCAGGGACCCTGTACTCAGAATCAGCAGGCCTTGGCACATTCTAGGCAAGCCACAATAATAAATCATCATCTTACCATATCCGCTCCTTATGTGAAGGATATGAGTTCTGATACAAACTACCAACAAATGTTTAGTAGATGTCTAAGATGCCGACAGCCTTATATAAAATAGGCAATGTCCAAATGAGTTCTATAACTCATGGAAAATCTGCAAACTTAGATCACTTGTATTTTTTTATTATTATATTTATATAATTTTTACATAGACTAATATTATTTTACATTACACTTAATTTTTTTTTATTTTTTTCTTAACTATCCTACCATTATATATTTTTCAATTAAGCTATAATACAATACCTACACTAATATTTTTCACACATATTTTTTACACATTTAACCCTTAATAACTTTACATTTTGTTCATTTCTTATTTCATCTGGAATCTCCTCATACATTTTAATGCCCTTATACATTAGCAAGCACTCCTCGCAGGTGGACCTGTTGAAGGAGCTGCTGAACTTGCAGAAGGACATGATCACCATGATGCTCTCCATGCTTGAGGGAAACGTGGTCAATGGTAAGCCAAACACTGCTTAGACATGAAATTTCCAGAACATTCCACGCCAATCTAGTGCCTTCTACATGGCGTAACAAAACTCCATGTGCCACCGGGGAACCAGTAAATCTACGTCATACTTGGAGTCGATTTTGTAGAATTAATTTTTTTGTTTTGACTCATAGTACACAACGGAGTTCTGGTACCAACCCTTATGTATGGTAGTGAAGCGTGGTGTTGGAAAAAGAAGGATGAAAACAGACGGAATGCTGTTGAAATGCGATCTATGTGTGTGGTAAGACTATGTATGATAGGTGTACAAATGTCGAAATTAGAGCAGAGTGCAAGGCTGAGATAAGCATTATCGACAAAATTAAGAAAGGGCTTTTACGATGTTTTGGTCACGTAGAGCAAATGAGTGATGAAAGAACGGCTAAAAGAAGTTTAGTCAGTTAGACTCATAGTTTTTGAGTTTTTGTTTATTTTTATAACATTTATATTAATTTATATTTTTTACCATTCTTATAACATTTTTCTATGTAAGTAGTTTATAACAACTTGTTAAATTGATGTGTTTTTTATACATATTTATGTAAAAGGTACAATAGTACCGTATATATCAAAATAAATAAAATTGAGTAAGAATAAGGCACAGAATTAATAAATTAAATTTTCATTTCGGTGTCCAGGTACTATTGGTAAACAGATGGTCGACACTTTGGTGGAGTCTGCCTCCAACGTGGAGCTGATCCTCAAATACTTCGATATGTTCCTGAAGCTGAAGAACCTCACGTCCAGCCCCAACTTCCTGGAGATTGACACCAACAACGACGGCTGGGTCCTGCCCAAGGACTTCAGGGAGAAGATGGAACAACAGAAGAGCTACACGCCGTAAGTTTAGCACACTTTCTAGCGTGTTAGGCTAAGATACAATTAATGCAATAAAAAACTTCAAACTTACAAGATACTAAATGATTACTACGACTACCCCCTGCACGAGTTGTATCAACTAAATCCCAATACCAATCTACGGAGCCACAACTGGGAGCTCTATCATCCCCAATTCCACCTCAACCTTAAGAAAAACTTCCTTCCCAGTAGGGCGGTTTCAGACTGGAACAAGTTGCCAGGCCTAGTTGTCCACTTCACTACGGTCAACCAGTTAAAAAACCGTTTAGATGCAGAAAGCAGACAGGAAACAGTACAAAAGATATAGACGCACCAGCAAAAGCTGCCTTCCTATAACAATAATAATAATCTTTTAACAACATTTTGAACGTATACAAATACTTGTAGACAAATTACTGGATTATACCCATGCTGATATCAGATATTATGTTAAAAAATATTTACTGGTTAAAATAAAGCAAAAACAAAAATTGGAGAGACATCTTCAGGCGTTTTCTAGTAAGTAAGTAACCAATAAAGAAGATTGCCTAAAAAGTGCTTAACAATTTTCTCAACAGATGTCACTAGAGGAAAAAAATGCTAAAAACTGTCGATAAACCAACTCAAATGTGGATACTTCTGTACCAACTCGATATACACCGTTTCCCACGATGAGACCGCGAAACTCCAGAGGGTGATTATTCATGATATTCTGAGAAAAAAATCTTAATAAGTTTTTCAAAAAACTCAATTCTAATTTCTTAAAAAAAAGATTAAAATATGAATAAAAATTCACGCGTGTAATACCGTCCATTTTTGAACTGGCTAACACCACGTGACCTGCACCAATTTCAGATATGAAATTCGAATTTCGAAAGGCAAGGCGTTCGGTGACCAGAGCGGACCCCCACTCCTCCCCGCCCACCGCCACCCCGCCACCGCTAGCATTTCAAACAGAAGCCAGTATTACATAGTCGCTTTTTATTAATACTTTTTTAAAATTAATTATTAAAAATGCCCGGATCAAAAAACTTTATAAGGATTTTTTTCTCAGAATACCATGAATAATCACCCTCCGGAGTTTTGCGGTCTCATCGTGGGACACGGTGTATATATAGTAGTTTCAAAAATTTGTCATATATGGTTGTCAGATGATGGGCGGAATGGGGAATGTTGTAGTACATCAAGTGGCCACTTAACCCAGCCAATGACAGGTCATAAACCCTGTAAACGCCTAGATAACCCACATTCGTTTACAGAGTTTCTCTGTCTCTGTTGGGAAATCAATAATAATAATAATCATTTAAAAAAAATAATCTATTGTCTAAACACTCCAGCACCAAGGCCAATACACTCGCACTTTGAAACGTGTGACGTAGATGTCTAGTGATGACGTAGATGCCTAGTGAATCACTAGCTGTCGCTAGGCAGCACTAGTCACGGTAGTGTGGAATGCCACTTCTCTGAAATTCTTTTTTGAAGCAAATGATTAATTATTATTTACGAAGTCTAATATCTCATATATTTCTTTTTTCGTGTTTCTAGTGAAGAGATTGACTTCCTGCTGATGTGCTGTGAGACTAATCACGATGGAAAGATCGACTATGTTGGATTCTGCGACCGTTTCCACGAGCCAGCTAAGGAAATCGGCTTCAATCTCGCCGTACTGTTGACCAATCTGTCTGAGCACATGCCCAACGAACCGAGGTAAGATTTCAATCTTGTCATTTAATTATTCATGTATAACTAATTAAAGTTAAATAAAAAATACTTGGTACACTTCCACTTTTATTTATTTTTTACAGTTAGCGCTTTCACCCTGTAACGGGCATCTTCAGACTGGTAACATGTTGTACAAGACAAAAGTATTAATAGCAGTTTTTACTAAATAAATTTAGATACTAAACACATGAGTTGGAAAGAGACAATATGAGAGAAAGAAGAGACGAAATGCAAAACATGTGTTAAATGGCAGTAATGTAACAAAGTAGGTAATGGGGAACTGGAGGGATAAGTTTTATTATATTGCACAAGGCAAAAACAATTTTATATAAGAAATACAGAAAAACCAAAAATGTACATGAGTTAGAGAGAGTCAGTAAGAGATAAAATGAGACAAAATACAAAAACTAAAACTAAAACTAAAACTAACGTTAAATGGCAGTATTGTGAGAAGGTGTAGGTAAATCCTATCCTTTATTTAACTTTAATTAGTTATATATTAATAATTTAATCATGGAATTCCACCAAGTCAATAAAAAATATAAATAAAATTGTCATTTAATATCGATTTCATTCTTTTGTGGAGGAAAGAAAAATACTTTGGAAAGATTTAAAATTATTTTTTTGTCAGGTTTACGTAACTTAAAAAGGGACTTACTTGACTGTAAAAAACGGCACAATGCAGGAGTTAAAGAATCGGCATTTTGTTTGGACCTATTTCTCTGAAGCACTGAGTTATCCCGTTTTGATCGCCAGCTCCTCATATGTTCTCCATTCTCCTTCGATAGCCCTGAGACTGTAAGCAGGGTGCTTTGCCCCTTTGTACAACGTTTTGAAGAAATACGGGTGACAATAATCGCGTTGTTCGATTAAGGATAAATGTCAATCCAGGAAAGTGACGGTAAAGGGGGACTCGCGTTTTTCTCCTTGGAACGGCACTCCAGAATTGCACTTGTTATTGTTTTCTCTAACTTTTAACCATGTTGATAGAGGGAGCACGGCTCTTCGGTATTGGTTCGATGTTCGATTTTAATTTTAATGTTGTTGCTGTTGCTAGACTCGACTGTCTACTTCCATGCGAGTAGTTCCGCTGGTTGCCGCTAGGAGGGGACAAGACATGGGACAAAAGGACGAATTGACATTTGATGAATAAAAATATGAATTAGTCCTGAACACTATATTATTCCGTGAACGTATTCCAGATTAGCGAGATTCCTGGAGACAGCCGGCTCTGTGCTGAATTACTTTGAGCCGTTCCTGGGTCGTATCGAAATCATGGGCGGAGCCAAACGCATTGAGAGGGTCTACTTTGAAATCAAGGAGTCTAATATCGAGCAGTGGGAAAAGCCACAAATCAAGGTAATTTTTTGGAATTTTTCCATTAATCAACGCTTAATTTTTCCCCTAGAATATTTAATTATTCACGCCCAGGGGGCTTTAAAAAACAAATATTAATATCAATACCAAAGAAATGATGTTATAAGCAATTCAAAGAACATAAGCATAAGATTGAATATAAGCTTAAAATTAAACATAAGCGCTAGAATAAAACGTAAGCAAAAATAAAACATTGTCACGATGGTGAGATAAAACTTCATGTAATAAAATGATCAACATACACTGCACTTAGTGTACTGATGCAGTGCCCTATGCACCATTGGGTGCGGATAAGGGAAAGTAGCAGTAGTAGTAGTAGTAACAGTAACAAGACTTTTTTATTTTTTATTTATTCATTTTTTAAAGAAAAATATTACAAAATATTTTAAATATAAATTTGTCCTCACTGGGGTAACCCGTGCCGAGGACTATCATTGTTTATAGGAGTATTGTTTTACTACTCTCGTTTGATTCTCATTCAGATATTAATTTGTCAATCTGTAATTTTCAGGAGTCCAAGAGAGCCTTCTTCTACAGCATCGTGACCGAGGGCGGCGACAAGGAAAAGCTGGAGGCGTTTGTCAACTTCTGCGAGGACGCCGTGTTTGAGATGACGCACGCCTCGGGGCTCATGGCGCAGGAGGACTCGGGCGGCGGGCCCAAGAACCGGGAGGCGGCGTACACCAGCTACATGAGCGAGGATGATGAGGAGAGGTAAGCCAGCCACCCTGCAGAATCCAACAATAATCATTTCACATTTTAAATATTATTATACTCAAAAAAGGCATATAAAACAAGGCAATGCGAATAATATTACAAAGAAATAGATATACCAGTATAAGATTCATGTTAAAAGAAACAAATATAATGACAGTCTCACAATTCATATTTATGATTTTATGAATGTATTGGTTTTTGTATATATAAAATTATAAACGGGTATTCCTCAAGAGAGTTGACAAAAAAATTATATATTAATCAAAATCAACATGGCCATGAAACCCGAAATAGAAATAGACTGAGGCTACAAAATTTCGTTAATGCACCGAGCAGTGAAAATGTTTGAAGAAATACCAGAAGAGATAAAAAAATAAAATAAAGTGTCTGTATTTAAGGCTAGGTTAAGAAAATATATTGCAAGTAATATTAAATAATTATGTTTAAGTTTTTTTTTTCCATTTGATCGACAAATTAAAAAAGGTTTTTTATTTAGCTATAAAAAAATTGGTTGCGAGAAGGGTTGTTAAAGCCATTTTGGCTTAAATAAGTTTTAGTGGCGTAGTTACCACCTTTATGTAGGCACCTAGTTGGTGGCCTAATTGTGTGATGTACAAAGTTATGTGGGTGCACAGAATGAGAGCGAGTAAAAACAGGGTACTTACGTTTTACACAAAGATTTATTCACGAAACTAAACTACTGAAGTTAACACATTGAAAGAAGGATTCTAATAACTATATTAGGCAAAATAAAATGAAGTTGGTAAATCTAAATTGGCGGTAATTTTGTGCCTCGAAGACGCGTGCGGTGACATGGTCGGAATCCGTAGTATTCTCGAAGCCGGTTTGGCCCGTTCGTACGCTCTACGTCGGCGTTCGGCAATGTTCGGCTCGTGCCGTCGTTGTCGACCCGCCACACAGCCCCCTTCCAAGTTTTGAAATCTGTTTTTCAAAAACTGACGCTGTATCACCCTCCTGCCGCTACGCGTTGTGTATGCCGGTTGTTCTGTTGGTGTTTCCGTTTCTGCTGGACTGGCTCGTTCTTCCGCTGTCTGGAACGCCGGCTTGCACCTGTCCAGCGAAACCTTTTTATGTTCGCCATCCACGTCCAGTGTTACCGTCTTTTCCGCCCTGGTGATGACCTTGTAGGGCCCCCTGTAGTTCGGCATCAGGGGTTTGTACACTCTGTCGTCCCTCAGAAACAAGTGTGTGGCTCTCTTTAGTTCCGGGTGGATGAAAACGTTACCTTTATTGTGGTGCTCGACTGGCCTTGGTTTGACGTTTTGCATAAAATTTACCAGTTGCCTAGTGTAGGAGTCCGGGTCAATGTAGTCGTTCGTCTGCTCCAGGATGTCTGCTGGTAACTTTAGTTTGCACCCATACAGCATCTCTGCTACTGAGTGCTCTGCATTCGTGCGCAGTGTGGCCCTCAGCCCGAGTAGTATGGTGCTGATCGATTTTGTCCACGGAACAGGGTGGTGAGCTTTAATGGCCGTCTTCAGCGTTCTATGAAATCGCTCGATCATGCCATTACTTTGTGGATGGTAAGGCGTCGTGTTGGAGTGTGCTATGCCTGATCTGGAACAAAACAAGTTAAAGTCCGTAGACATGAATTGCCTACCCTGATCAGTTATAATTTTCTCCGGTACGCCGTATCTCGCAATCCAGTTGTCCCAGATGGCTCTGATGATTGTGTGGGTCTGGATATCTGCGATAGGGATTACTTCCGCCCATCGAGTGTATCGGTCGATACATGTGAGGCAGTACCTCAGTCCCTCTGATGGTGGAAAAGGTCCGATGAGGTCGACATGGACCACGCAGAATTTCTGTCTCGGCATGTCGATCTTGATGATCGGTGTCCCTCGTGTGTTTGTTGACTTTGCTCTTCTGACAGGGTATGCAGGCCTTCGTCCAAGCTGCGCAGTCTGCTTTCATATTTTTTCCAGACGCCTCTTTGACTGATGGTCTTGGTCGTGGCGTCGGCTCCTGCATGGTTGAGGTTATGCACTTGGTTGAAGAAAGATCTCTGTAGCGTTTTTGGGATGTACGGTCGCATGTTGCCTTTGTTGAGATCGAAGACGATTTCTTGTCCCTGCATGTTGGTTTTGATCAGGTTCAGAGCAGTGTTCTTGTCGTCCAAGAGTGCGAGTAGTTCGTTGTCCCGCCTTTGTTCTTTATGGATCTTTTCGAACGATATGTTTGCCTCTTGTTCGATCATGTCGATTCTTGATAAGGTATCGGCGACGACGTTGTCTTCTCCTTTTATGTATTTGATGTCCGTGCTGAACTGTGAGATGTAGTCTAGATATCTAAGTTGTCTGGGGCTTTCTTTGTCGTGACTTTTCCTTCTAAACACGAATTGTAGTGGTTTATGGTCCGTGTATATACAGAATTCTCTGCCCTCCAGATAATGTTGAAAGTACCTTACAGTCTCAAAAATGGCTAGTAGTTCCCTGTCGTACGTACTATATGAACACTGAGCCTTGTTCAACTTTTTTGAGAAGAAACTTATCGGTTTGTAGTTGATGCCGTCTGTGGTTTGTTGTAGCACGCCTCCAATTGCGTAATCTGATGCGTCTGTCCACACTGACATCTTGCTGCTTTCCTCTGGGTAGCTAAGCTTAGTGGCGTTGATCAGCGAGTTCTTGACCTCTTCGAAATCGTGTGTAGTGACTTCGTTCCACTCTACTTTTCTGTTGTCATTCTTTTTTTGCTCCCTTGAGGTAATCGTGTAGTCGTATCAATTTGTGTGCTGCTCGTGGTATGAATCTTCGGTAGAAGTTTCCCATGGCCAAGAATCTTCTCAACTGCTTAATGGTTTCTGGCTTGTTGAGGTTCGTGATGGCTTTCCACTTTTGTTGGCGAGGGTCCGATGCCTTCAGCCGAAATTTCATAACCAAGAAATAACAGTGTTTTCTTGGCAAACTCGCATTTAGATGGGTTTACCACCATTCCATGATCTTGAAGTCGCTGGAACAAAGCTTTTAAGTGTTCCACATGTGTTTTCTTCGTCTGGTGAAGCGATCAATATATCGTCGATATATGCGTGTACTCCTTCTAGACCTCTTGTGACTTCGTTGATGTGACGTTGGAATGTTTGTGCAGCGCATGATAGTCCGAATGGCATTCTTACAAATTCAAATAACCCGAATGGTGTGGTTATAGCTGTCTTTTTAATGTCAGTTTCATTAATTGGAATTTGGTGATATGCTCGTTGTAAGTCAATTTTTGGAAAAAATTTTACAGTTACCTAAGTCATTGCATATATCGTGGATATGTGGCAAGGAATAACGATCAGGTACCGTCTGTGCGTTTAAGCTACGGTAATCGCCACAAGGACGATAAGTACCATCGCTCTTCTTCACCATATGCAATGGAGAGGCCCACTCACTCTTGGAGGGTCTACAAATACCTTGAGCCACCATGTGATCGAACTCTTGCTTCGCCTGCCTCAGTTAGTTCTGGGGACAGCCGACGAGTCTTACACATAAACGGGTTTGCCACGGGTATCTATATGGTGGATTGTGTTGTGTTTATCCAGCCCTGCGTATGGTTTTATTGATATCTACTAGTTGTGGATACTTCAATATGAGTGAGTGGTACATGTTGGTTTTGTCTGTTAATGATATGGAACATGTTATGTTGTTGTTTGTGGAGATGTCAAATGCTCTGACTATCTTGCCGTTTGTATTGTCTACTAACCGTTTGTTCCTAACATCTACTAACAGGTGGAAGTTGTGGAGAAAATCTGCCTCCTATAATAGGGCGTGTCGTATCCGCTATTATAAACTTCCATGTAAAATTTTGTTTACATCCCAGATTCAGTGTTACCGTGGTAACTCCGAAATTCTGGATCGTAGTCCCGTTCGCTGCATAGAGAATTAGCTTAGACTTTTCTCCATGGCGTTTGTGTAAAGATCTAGGAATTAATGATATTTCCGATCCGGAGTCAACGAGGTATGACACACCGGTATCACGATCTTTGACAAAGAGACGTGTTGTGTTGGTTGAATCAGCCGCCTCCGCTATGATTCGACCATCTAGTTTTTTGAAGCTAGATGCGGTTTAAATTCACATGGTGTGACGCATTTCTTAGCTTGATCGCCAAATTTTTGTGTGGAAGTAACAAAGAATAGTTTTCTTGTTATTTCCGTTGGCCCTATAGCTTGTTTTGTTGAAATTGTTGTTGTATTTGTTGTTATTGAAATTGTTACTGCTGTTACTTGTTGTGTGTTTGAATCTATTGTTATTGTTGTTGTGACTATGCTGTTTGTTGATTGTGTGAAATAAACTCTCTACCTTATGGGTTAGAGCTTGTACGGACTGTTCTAAACTACAAATGTTATTTTTATTGTTGGTACCTACTACCGCTACATTATCCTGTGTGTACACCTGTATTAGGCGATCTGCTATCGTCGCTTGCCTATCCAAGTCATCTTCGCTTATGGCTAAATGCGCTTGGATAGTCTTGGGCAGTTGTTGTATCCACAAGTATTGCAACGTCGTTTCGTCTATTTGTAAACCTATTGCTAGAGTCCGCATTTCTCTAAGCAGGCTGGATGGGTTTCGATCCCCAAGCTGTAAGGAAGAAAACAGTTTTTCTCTCCTTCTGTCCTGTGGACAGCCCATGCGTTGGATTATCGCTTCCTTCAGCCTCGTATATTTTGCTCGGTTCGGTTCCATGAGTAAAATATCTGAAACTTGTTCTATGTGCGTTTGTTCAAGTTTTGACACTAAGTGACTATAACGTGCGTCTTCTGAAACTATGTTTGCCAACTCGAATTGTGCTTCTATCTGTTTAAACCAAAGTTCGATGTTGTTCACCCATAGCTGTGGTAATTTAACGCTAATTCTATCCGTGTGGCGCATGTTGTTTGCTGTGTTGATATTTGTCAAGTCAGTGTTGTCCTTGTTAGCCATTGTTTACAGTTTAAAAATATTCGTTTTACAAAAAAAAATTCAGAAAAATGTATGTAATAATGATTACAGTATAAGTTAAAAATATTGAAATAAAAGTATTCAATAATGAGTGTAGTTGTATTAAAAAGTTAAGTTTAAATTATTAGATTTAAATTTAAATTTAAATTTAAATTTCAAACAAAAATATTTATTTTTTTAATGTCAGAGTCCCTATTTGTTATGTATGTACTGTGCAAGTTATAGAAAAAGAAAATTAAAAACAGAAAATTTAAATAATTATTTTACCATACGGCGGAACACATTTTCCAACTATTAGGTATTTGTATTCTCCAAGCCTGAGTGGTCCCCTCGATATTAATATTCCTTTTGATTGTCCGTTGTACAATATATCAAGTTTAAAAATGTTTATGGTAAAACTTCAAATCTGTAACACATAATAACATGCATAGCCTAGGTTAAAAATATAAACATATATAGTAGTACAGTCACACAATATAATGTATATAGAAAAAAAGTATGGATACTAATGTCCACGTACTAAGTTAAACATTCGTCGACTTAGCCGCCCGAATATCTGTTTGTTTGATAGTTTCAAGTTGTTTACAAAAATAAAATTTTACAAATTGCAAGTATTGTGAACGACTGCGCCAGCTGAAAAATATTTCCGATAAATTTCGCTGGTAAAAAAAAAACTTACTCCCCACAGTGCGTTCACAAGGAGAAAACTTTCGGATGCCTACGTCACGCTTGTCTCGCCATATAATATTTGTCAAAAATAATTATGTACCGGATTTTTGAAAAAAAAAATCAAAATTTAAGAACTATAAATAAAAATTATTTTCCGGTACCTTGTAAGTACCTCTACTCAATCTGGCACCCTATGTAAATGTTCGTGTGAATTGTTTGTGTGTTCGACTCAAGAAAAAAAAAAAATAAAATTTATATGTGTTGTAGGAATGTATTACTCGGCGTGCGATTTTTGGTGAGCGAGTCGCTCGAACGTATTGTATTATGTTTGTTTATAATAATTTTAGTTAAATTATGAATCACCTGTTTGAATTAATCCCGGCCGAGTAATATTGTTAAGAAATTAATCACTGTTTAATCAATTCACTAGTTACATTAATTACCTTTACATTAGTTACATTTACATTGAAGATTGTTACCGACAGAAAAAATTCACTCGATTCGCTCGGTCTTTGAAAAATCTAATTCTTTGAAATAAATTAATTAACCTTACAATAAGTTAACCTTGAAATAGATTAACCTTGAATAATTTACAAATAAATTAAAAGTGAAATCAAATTAAAAATGAAATTTTAAATTTTTCATGTACGACCGAAAAAAAATAATTGTTGTACAATTTTGTCAAGCGAAGATATTTCTGTCTGAAATTTTGCGCAATTTTTATGGAATTTGAATGGGGTCACCGTGATTGATTGTTTAATGTTGTGTTTTCGTGTTCAAACGTCGGGGGTATACCACTTTAGTGCGTAGTTACCACCTTTATGTAGGCACCTAGTTGGTGGCCTAATTGTGTGATGTACAAAGTTATGTGGGTGCACAGAATGAGAGCGAGTAAAACAGGGTACTTACGTTTTACACAAAGATTTATTCACGAAACTAAACTACTGAAGTTAACACATTGAAAGAAGGATTCTAATAAACTATATTAGGCAAAATAAAAAAGTGGAAGTTGGTAAATCTAAATTGGCGGTAATTTTGTGCCTCGAAGACGCGTGCGGTGAGGTCGGAATCCGGTAGTATTCTCGAAGCCGGTTTGGCCCGTTCGTACGCTCTACGTCGGCGTTCGGCAATGTTCGGCTCGTGCCGTCGTTGTCGACCCGCCACAAAGTTTTGGCCTTAATGCATCTGTTGCTCACAGGGTCGATATATCTACATATTCCTTATTTTTCTCTTAGAGCCGGCAAGGACCCGATCCGCCGAGGAATCCAAGCCTGCAAAGACGGAGTGTACCTCGTCTGTTCTACCATGTCTCCAGCCAACATCAAGCAGAGGATGGGCGACCTTCAGCAGATGTCGCCGGCCGAGATATTCATCGGCTTCTTCAAGATCATCTTCTACTTCTTCTACTATATCGGGTACAGCATCGCGGTGGTCATCAGGTCAGTGTTCATTTTTATTTATTTTTATTTATATTTTAATGTTGTGCACACAGTGCTATGTTTGGTACAATGAACTAAGAATTTTCAACATAACACCAATTACGTGGACAACACAATGTACAAGACAAATTTCTGAAGACGTGAAGTGAGCAAACAATAGTATACAAAGTGGTTATGTTATGTCATGTGTATGTTGTGTTGTTGTATGTGTGTGGAGTGTGGTGTATGTGTTGGGAAATCTGAATATTTAAACGCAGGAGATATAAGTAAAGAGAAAGAGGATACCGTCGATGACCAGCAACATTAGGTGTCACCTGACATCTTCAGGGGTTTACTAGTCAGTTATTCTCTTCAGGACATCATATCGTCGATCCAATACCAAAAGAACGTCCATTTGAGAAATTTGAAATTATAAACTTATTTCAATTATTAAAAAAATACATTTACTTCCATAACAATCACCATGGGACTTGCGGCCGCTTCCCACACAAACGTATTCCTCAATTTTCTCCCTGGAATTCAACATTATAGCAATGACTTTTTCACACATTTTAGATATCAACCAGGAGCTCAATCACAGATAACTAACGACGTAGTTAAAAACGTGCTAACGCTAACTATTTGACCGATCACAATGAGCATACGTTCATACCATGTTCGCCATTGCCGAGCGTTGCCTCGGCAATGCTCGGCTCGGTGCTCGCACGCGATATCGCGGCCAAACGTCAAATCAACGCGCGTGTCGGATTGTTTATTATATGTCGACTGCTTTTCTCAATATTTTGCTTGCCGAACGCCGGCTAAATGCAATACGGCACTCGAGAAAGATTGAATGAAGATATGTGCGAAGAAGATATATCTCGGGAAATGGCTCGCGACTAGATGCGCTTGTTTAATAATCCCGATCGATAACTTTTAACGCATGTTCCATTGTGATCGCGAAAACATTAAACATCCATTGTAAGAAATCGTTATCACGTCGCTTATTACCGCGTCAATAGTGATCTGTGATCAAGCAACTGATGCGTGTTTGCATCGTCTTATTTTTTAAAATATTTTATTTGTTAAAGGAGATATATAAATGATTAAAAAAATAAGACCATACAAACACGCATCTAGTCGATATCTTAAATGTGTGAAAGAATACGTTTGTTATGGGAAAGCGGCCGCAAGTCACGTGTGGATTACTTGTGCTCTTAAATAATAAATTACAATTTTACATCTCAACAGAGGCGAGAAGTTTGGAAGGGAATATCTAGGCGACAGGGCTTATGACCTGTCATTGGCTGGGCTTAGTAGCCATTTGATGTATTACAACATTTCCCATTTAGCCTAGTATTTGATATCCATGTCTGCCAATTATCAAAACTTGTATATTAGGGTGTCCCATATATGACCAAAAAATTTTTTTTTTCGATTTTGAAAACGCATACCCACTATCTTTTTTACAATTACTATGGCCTATTTACATACGAAATTTCATATGTGTACAATGATTTTAACTCGTGCCGACAAGGCCTCAAAGTTTTTCAATTTTTTTTTAATAATACGCAATTTGAAAAATCTGGGACACCTATTGTATACATATATACAGTGAAATGGCGCGATGCTTCACATGTGAAAACTCGCCGTCATCCATTGAGAAAATGGCTAAGCATTTTAGCAGAAACCTTTATGATTGCAAGTGAGATTCTTACCGAATTATATCACCTACTAGGAAACGCCTGAAGATGACTCTTCAATTTGTTATGTTTATAACTTTTACCAGCTAATTTTTATGCACAACATTTTGAGCGGGTCCAAATAACTGAATTTCTTTTTTTCTTGCTGACATGACAGTGTAAAAATGTAAGTATGGATATTATAAAATTAATTATTTATTCTTGGTATGGTTAGTAAGATGTAAGTTTTTGATTTTATTTATTATTATTTATGTATTTTATTGTTTTTACGCCCATAGGGCTTTTTACATAGACATTTTTAAATGATTACACAGTAGGTAGCTATTCATTTCCGCCCGAGATGGCATCCAGACACTGTTCCCTAAAATGCACTAGATTTGTGTTGAAAACATCAATATTGTTAGTATACTTATTAGCCAGTGCGTGCATTCTACGTATCGGTGAGTTTGCACTGTAATTGGTCGATGATTGGCTACAGTAAGATAGTGCATTACTACTGGTAAACTCGACCAGGAACTCGTATACTAATTAAATTTGTTAGTTGACAACAATCAAACATAGAGTGCAACAGACAGCAGACAACTAAGTGCAACAGACAGCATAGTCCTGTTAAGCTAACACTAGACAAGCTATTTCAAAGAGAGCTGTCAAAATTTATTTTCCATTTGTATTTTTCAGTGAAAAATGACAACTATATCTTCTATCTTCCACTATCTAGTACATTTTAATAATTCTGTCTCCCTCTATTGAGTCAAAATTGAATCAATTTTCAATTGTATAGATACGTTTTGGCGTTACTGACCCATAATATGTGAAAGAATTGGTCCCAAATAAAAGCCTTGTGGAACACCATAATGTATAATGTAAAAACAAAAGAAATTATCTACTATCCACTATCTAATACATTTTAATAATTCTGTTTCTCTCTATTGAGTCAAAATTGAATCAATTTTCAATTGTATAGATACTTTTTGGCGTTACTGACCAATAATATGTGAAAAAATTGGTCCCAAATAAAAGCCTTGTGGAACACCATAATGTATAATGTAAAAACAAAAGAAATTATCTACTATCCAATATCTAATACATTTTAATAATTCTGTTTCCCAATGACTTTGAATGTTCTCCAACCAAAACTGTAACTGTGAGATTGAAGTGATATAGATATTGGAAGATACTGAGGGGTTTTTCAGCAATCTTTTGATTAAAGTTTTCTGTAAACAGAATGAATTTCCTTCATCCATATTCTTATTATTCTCTACCTTCATCCATTCCACTCCGTTTTTGTCACCTATTTGCAACACTCTTGAATATTCGCTCAGGGCAGCAACATTACCTCGAACTCGTCATCATCCGTTCTTCCTGTTAAATCCAAGACCTGTTCTTTTTTTTTTTCTTTTTTTTTATTGAAATTAAAATCTGTTACAAAACATAATATACCTAAAAATATTGTTGGTAATATACAAAAATTCAGACATAACGTTTCTACCTCTCTAATAAAGTGGATACTTGTGTTTAGAGAGGGAGTTCGTTTTACAATTTTTAATTTTTTATATGAGGAAGTTTCATCATAAATTTTTAAAATAAATAATCTTCCCTCGTTCTTTTCCATCAAAATCCCCTCGTCATACTCGCTTCATCTCCAAGCTTCCAGAAACCAACCCCGAAACCCCCCTCGTATAGTGTGCTGCTGCCCCTCGCTTTGAGTCCCGCCGCGTCAGTTCGACGTGGTGTTTCCAGAGTATTCCAAGATACTTCTCCCTTCCTGGTGGTCCTTCATCGTCATTTCCCGCCCTTGTTGAGTCCAGCTCTGGTAAGTCCTTCTTCCATTTTCCGATCCTCGTTCGGACGAAGTTATCAGAGAGTTCTCATCGTGGCGGAACCAAAAGTAATAGTTGTATATTAAATTTTCCAGATACATCTTCGGAATCCTTCTCGGCCTGATGAGAGGTCCGCAAGTAGAGGAGCCGGTCCCCGAGGTCACGGAGGAAGAGAAAATTGGTCAGTTACGGATGTGGTCTAGTGTCAATAAACAAAGTAAGGTCCTTTATAGGTTCAGCGTGCTGCTACCGCATACTAGCGCAACGCTGGAGAATGGCAACTGGCGAACTGCTTTTACAACTCTAATCAAACTAATATTCAAACGACAGATATTTTCAATGGCTTTTAAAATATTTTTGGGCTGTAAATATTTACAAAATGAATGTGTAAACACGTAAAAGAGAATGTAAAGCTTCTGGTTATTGTGTTTCAAATTTATCAATGTAGTTCTACTAACGTTTGGCTAGAAATATTCCAATTTTGAATTATGAAAATAAATAAAAAGTCTCTCAAAAATCTTGTGGGTCTAAACCTAAGAAAATACATGGAGTAACAAAACTCATAGTACAACCTACATCATATTTGGAGTCGAATGTGTAACATAACTTTTGTTAAAAAGACCTAGTACATCTTAAACTCAATTATTAAACTATTCATACCAATTCCAAGCATTTATTTTACTTTTGACAGCTCGATTATGTATCGATTAGGGATGTCCTAATGCGTTACCGAATTGATTTCTTATAAAAATCGACTTTATTTATGAAGAAGTTTTAATCAATTTAACACATTATTTATATATTTTTTTTGCTGAACATTTTGTAGTTTATAAACATACCCAGATGTTTAAAGCAGAATTTATATTTTGAAAGCGCTGTCGTAAAACTTTTTTTTTTTAACAGTCTTTATTCAATAAAAAATATTACAAAAAATACATCATTTCTTTACAAAAAAAGAAACTTTAAATACAGTCCCGATAAACTCCTTAAATGGAGTTTGTCATCGGGTGCAGGAGCTACAGGAAACCCAAATATGCATAGGACTATTTTATTGTCGTAATGTAAATTGAGAAATTCTGTGTCGCGACAAACAAAGAAAAAAAAAACAAATAGGTTTTAATTTAAATCACTATTTATATTTTTTCATGGAAAAAATCAACTTGAATATTCCTCGCTGCATAAGTAGGCTTAATAAACATCGATATGGATAAATATTAGAGCCAAAGAACATGTGCTTCACTATCGTAAAGAAAAAAACATGAAGTATTGCATTTTTCGGTCTATGGTTGCCTGTCAATAATGGGGTTCTTCCAGATAACATGAATATTCTTAAAAACGTTATAAATATTTAAAGTATATTTTTACAATTCCAACGATAAAAACACAATACTCAAAAATTTGGTTTCTATTAATAAATTTATGTTTTAAAAACACGAAAATACGAATAAATTTTTAACGCCCGTTATTGGCTAATGACGTCATACCCGTCCACCGTGAAAGGCGTGAAATTCATTCCGTAGTAAGCGCCTATATTGCTGTGACGTCACACCGCATGCGCGCCAAATGGAGGATTTTGCGAGCGATTTGAAAAAGCGCTATTTTAAACCGCGCTAGAAAATTCATATGACATCTTAAAAAAAATTCTCTTGATATTGTAATTTTTCAATCAATTTTTTTAAGTAAATAAAAAATCGGAAAGAACCCCATTACGGAACTTTATAGGCGCCCATGTGTCAAAAGTAAAATAAACGCTTGGATGAGATATAGCATGTAACCATTAATTCTGGAGCCCATTTACCGAACAAAATATGATCCTAGGTCCCAAGCACCTCCCCGCCCTGCCCTCGGCGCCGGACGAGGCCCAGATGCAGGTCTCCGCATTCGGGCTGGACATCTCCAAGGAAAATGATGGACAGTGAGTAGAAACTATTATTTGTACTTTTAATATTTTGGACTACCTTTTTATTGTGTCGCCAATATGAAATGCCACATTAATGAAAGACAAAGGGCAATTTTTTAAAAATATTTTTTTTAGAAGTTGATTTAAATCTTTGGTATGAATTTTTTTTGTGTATACAGGGTGTAACAAAACTCGATGTACAAGCGGGAAACCAGTGAATCTACATAATATTATTTGAAGTCGATTTTGTAGAATATTTTTTTTTAATTTGACCCTTAGTTTTTGAGAAAATTGAGTTTGAAGTTGGATTTTTTTTGCAAATTGTTATCAAATATCATGTATTTAGTCAAATTAATATTATTCATGAAGAAAACAACATTAAAAAACTCGTTTTAATAAGAATTTGAACAATTTTACTTAATCTGCCATACTTGTAAAAACTTTTTTTTTTTTTTTTTTAATTTTTCAAGCTCAGATTAAAAAATTCATATCACAAAATCGACTCCAAATACGATGTAGATTCACTGGTTTCCCGCTTGTACATCGAGTTTTGTTACATCCTGTATTATTGTTTTCATCATTATGTTCGTAATTAATTTTTAAATATCGTAATCGCGATTTCCTGCCAAAACAGGTCATTATATTATTATTATTATTATATAATAGGCAGGCAGCTTTTGCTGGTGCGCCTATATCTCTTGTACTGCTTCTTGTCTGCCTTCTGCATCTAAACGGTTCTTGAACTGGTTGACCGTAGTGGAGTGAACAACTAGGCTTGGATGATATGATAGGATGAGTCTATTAATATTTTAACCAAGTTTTGATGTAAGTAGCGCCTAACAGAAAAAAGTACATAGCCACTTCTCTGGTTCCACGCATCAACTTTATATTCAGTACGACCCTTTTTGTGCGCTTACTAGACGGGTGCTTTTGCAGTCAATCCTAATATTTTTTTAAGAGGAATCTTTTTAATTTTAATATTTCTATTTTTAACAAAAATCCAAAAAACATTTTTCGTTCCTAAGATATATCCTCTCGGCTACATGTTTACATGTTTTTATTACCATATAAGAATTAATTTATGATGCGAAGTAAATTATTATTATTGTTATGATGATTCCAGGATAAAAGTACAGCCGCACGAGTCGCCCAATATTTCCTCGGGAGAGGAAGGAGACACTTCCTTAGAAGACGGCGGAGAAGGGTCTCATGAAGGAGAATCCAGTGAACCGCCGCCTTCTCTGATTGATCTGCTAGGGTAAGCTGATAGTATACATTTATTTTTCTAAATACAAAAAAAATCATAAATACATTACCATAGGACTTTTACGTGGTTCGAAAGAATGATAAAGAACAGCTAAAAGAATTTACAATGCGAGTGTGTCTGGATGTAGAAGTCGTAAGCACCTTTGTCTCTAATAGGCATGGGCTAACTAGCTCCGGTAAAAGATTCAATATGCAATATATACTTCCAACAAAAGATATATATCCATATCCGCTAAATATGTCCGGGAGTTAAGTATGTTTGGACACATACGGAGTGAGAATGTGTCCGCAATAAGTACCTAACTCCGACTTGTAAATGTATATATGACTACTCGACTCAAAGTCTTAATGTGTCAAAAAGCGATAAAATTGAAAATGTTTTAATGATAATCCAAGATCTTATGTTTTATTGGATTGATATCATATTGGAGTAGCGGGCGCCGCATTCAACAGTATGATAGCTGTCTGGAGATCGGATGTTTACTTGGTTAAAACAAAATACCGCCTTTATAACGCCTGCATCACACCTGTTCTCCTCTATGGCTGCGAATCGTGGCACCTAACCAGGGCCCAAGATAGCAGACTTCTGAGTGCAAAGAATAGGTGTCTTAGAAGAATTTTAGGTGTGCGGTGGTTTGACTTTGTAAGGAACACAGAGGTGAGACAACGGACACAGCAACCCTTGGTATCTACTGTCATCCGGCGAAGGAGTTTCGGCTGGCTAGGCCATATACTACGTATGCCTCCCGATAGCCTTAACCATGATTGCCTATTTTACAAGGCATCAGGTTCTCGGCGTCCTGGTCGTCCACTGTTGACAATTCGTCGGCAGTTTGCGTCAGAGCTGCGGGACGTGGACTTGACTTGGGGGGATGCACGGGAGCTGGCAGCCGATCGCTTGGCCTGGAGGCAGTTTGTGGATTCCATATGCTCCACATAGGGAGCGGATATGGTATGATGATGACGATCATATTAAAATCATAATAAAACTCGATTATAACTGGTTTAAAGAAATATCTATTCTATCTCTTTCATACTACAGTATTTCATTTTCTTTTTCATTCTTCCCCATAGCTTTCTTCGTAATTTGTACCATTTCGGACTCCTTTTATCTCCTCACACCAATGTACGAGGTATGAGTATCTTCTCGCTCACCCGAACTAGGAATCTATATGCGTGGAGTGGATATATATCCACTTCTAAATATATACCCGAAGATATAGATGTGTCCGGAGTTACCCATGCCTAGTCTCTCATATTACAAAAAAATTCCTATCTTCCTTTGATTATTCCGCTGCTAATGAGAGTAAAGTTCCCGATAAATGATGATGAAACCTCAAAACCTTGGTCTAAGTATAATGCAAAACATTGTTTAAGCGAATGGTAATTAGTTTTGTATTGAATTTTCAGTGGTGAAGCTGCCAAACGCCAGGCACAGGAAAGAAGCGAGGCCCAACAAGCGCAACAGGCCGCCATGTCAGCTATAGAGGCAGAGAGCAAAAAGGTAATCATACATAATTCTTATACTCCATCTTTCCTGGCCTTGTCCGAGAAACGTATCTTGAATTTCTCTAGTCTATGTTCCACTCCACATAATCCGGTAACTTTAATATATATCTCTCAACATTTGATCTTGCTACCTTCCCCATCTCTTAATTTTCAACTCATCTCTGGTCTACGCCTTGAAAAAATGGTGTCTTTACCTTTTTTGTGGCCTTTTTAACCCTTTGCGGTCCTTTGGCGGGAGCCACCCGCCCGAAACAAAAGTACACTAGAGGTCCAATGGCGGGTGTCACCCGCCCGAGCTAACTGTCATGTAAAAAACGCGGTAACTTTCTTATTTCTTCATAAAAAACGATACTGTTACTACCATCTGTTGTAAAACAAATTAAGCTTCCCTACAAACAAAAGAAACATAGCCGATAAAACAGATTTCTACTTGAATATACCGATCAAAATAAACGAAATTTCTACAACTGTCATTCCTATACAAAATGTATGTAAAATGGCTGACCCTTTGCGCAATCTTTTTGACAACGAAATATGTGATTTGCTCGAAAGTTTAAGTGATTCCGATAAGTTTCTGCTCCCAGCAATCCCTTCCGCCCGGCTTATCTAGATCAGCCAGCACATTGTCTATGTAACACTATCTTGGCCTACCCAGAATCGAGGTACAGGGTTTTAATTGCTCCCGCTTCCTGGGAAGGACAAACATGTCCGATCCTCGACTGGCTCTAACTGTGCTTGTGATAGAGGGTTGCTGGTTCATAGAACGTATCTATTAATTGCTGCTATGCCTCCACGTTCCTGCTGCTACACTTCACACTACAATCATTCTCACCACTTTATTTTCAAACCAGAATATTCAGATCTTATCAAAATAAAGTGAAATAATCCATGTATTTGTTTTCACAGGTTACAGCTCCTCAACCGTCAGCCCTAAGCCAGATGGACCTGAGTCAATACACCCACCGAGCCGTATCCTTCCTCGCTAGAAACTTCTACAATCTCAAATACGTGGCTCTTGTATTGGCTTTCTGTATCAACTTCATGCTGCTCTTCTATAAGGTGAGAACAGTCTTATTCATTTTTAAATTTTAATATTCCGGTATTATTGATATCCCAACAGCCTAAATACCAGGATAAAAAGAGTAGAAGAAGAGTCTGCATGAGTAGAACAATAGGTGTTGAAGGGACATGGACTGAACTGGCATTTGTGCACGTTTTGTTCCGTAAAAGGAAGTATCTAGAACTAATAGATTGCTTAGTGGGGTAGTCCCGGGGGGACTTGGTGTGCGCTCGCAGGGGCAGGCTGTTTGTGTGTGCGTGCGTGGAGGTCTCAAATTATATCCCATCCCTCAACTCAATTGTATTGTGTCTTTTGTAAGGATAGGATGGTCTTTGGATAGGTATTGTGATAAGGTAAGGCAGGGGACGTATGAAATAGTGTCAGCCAGATAGGATGATAGGATGATAGTGTGAGATGCACACATGCGTTCTGTCCCCTCCCCTCTTTTCCCTAATCCCCCTCCATCGAGACCCTGACCGCGGATGCACGGGTGGATGTCTGGGATGGGGGGCCTGGCTAGGCGGGATACCGGTCTCCACACGGGTGGTTGTAATTACTAATAAATAATGATCGGGGTAGAAATTAACATACCCTACTACTGTTAATTTGGGCCGACTCAGGTTGGTTTGGGTGATGGAAACAATGACAATTATAACACATAAGCCGAGACAGTGGTAGGGGTACAATAAAAGCATTTGTTCGCGTACATAATCGTAAATTCATCCGTATTTTTATCACACTAACAATCTTAAAATCGCGGTTTAGCTTGTTGAAAAAATGGGTAGAGTTGGCTGGACTGAAAAAAGACTCAATAATCTTTAAAGCAGTCTAGGGAAAGGGTGGGGCTTTCATCCCAACAGAGACAGAGAAACTCTTGAAACGAATGTGGGTTATCTAGGCGCTTACAGGGCTTATAACCTGTCAGTGGCCACTTGATGTACTACAACATTCCCCATTCCGCCCGTCATCTGATAACCGTATATGACAAATTTTGGAACTAATATATATTGAACTCGTCTTCGTCGTTCCACTTTACAGAAATTTTCTATGCTGGTGTCATCTGTTGAGAAGATTGTTAAGCATTTTTTGGCAATCATCTTTATTAGTGTAGGTAAGGCTCTACCGAGTTTATTACTTACTAGAAGACGCCTGAAGATGTCTCTCCAATTTTTGTTTGCTTTATATTTTAACCAGTAAATCTTTTTAACAACATTTTGAATGAATACAAATACTTGTAGACAAATTACTGGATTATACCCATGCTGGGCTGATATCAGATATTATTAATATCCCAACAGAGACAGAGAAACTCTGGAAACGAATGTGGGTTATCTATGCGTTTATAGGGCTTATTTCGACGGTCCCAACGTATACTGTCGAATCTGAAAAGGGCAATTTTCGTTTTATTATTTTAAACTGTCCAATTTACATAATATTTTCAGGTGGTCAAAAAAAAAAAATTATATTCGATTCAAAAAACCCCAAAATTTAAGAGGAAAAAAAATTTTTTTTACTACCTTAAATATTATGTAAATTGGACAAATTGATACAATACAATAAAAATCGCATTTTTTCAGATTCGACGGTATACGTTGGGACCGTCGATTTATTTTAATTTAAAAATATACTCCAAATATGGTGTAGATTCACCGGTTTACCGCTTGTACATTGAGTTTTGTTACACCATGTATAGATATGTCTCAATATAAAAATCTAATTCAATCCGCCAGCCAATAGAGAAACATGTTGTCTAACATCTCCATATTCGTTGCCGAGTTCACAAAGTAATTTTTCTAACGATGTACGCATTATTCTTCCTCAGGTGACAACGCTCGGAGAGGATGATGAAGATGGAAGCGGAGACAGCATAGCGGACATCATCAGCGGGTCTGGCTCCGGCTCGGGATCAGGATCTGGGAGCGGGTTGGGAGGTTCAGGGGATGGTAAGCCACTGAAGATGAAAGTGGACTGTATAAGGGATGATGATAAGGGGTGGAAGGAGACGCAGTTCCACTAACCGGCTTGTTGAGAACGTGTTCTTGGCTCATTCCGTGTGTACCTAGTCTGATATCTCCTCACCCCCACTCCTTTACATCTCAATTGGCGCCCAACGTGGAGCCGTCAACCGGCTAATATTTTTTTTTTATTATTATATTTATTTAGGATATATAATATTTTACATAGCCTAATATTATTTTATATTACACTTAATTTTTTTATTTTATTTTCCTAATTATCCTACCATTATACATTTTTCAATTTAACTATAAAACTCGTAGTACAACCCGAAAACTGGTGAATCTACATCATATATGTAGATGATTGTTTAATATGACTTTTTAATCTGAGCTTGAAAAAAAATATTTTTTTCCCACAAAAGTTTTCATAAGTTTGGCAGATTAAGTCAAATTTCTCAAATTCTTATTAAAAAAGCGTTTTTAATTTTGTTTTCTTTATCACGGGGGCTAGCGGCCGATCGCTTGGCCTGGAGGCAGTTTGTGGATTCCATATGCTCCACATAGGGAGCGGATATGGTATGATGATGATGATGATTATGGATAGTATTAATTTAACAAAATACATGATATTTGATAACAATTTGCAAAAAAAAAATTTGAAAAAAACGTACCAAATTTTCTCAAAAACTAAGGGTCAAATAAAATAAAAAATTCTACAAAATCGACTCCAAATATGACGTAGATTCACTGGTTTCCCGCTTGTACATCGAGTTTTGTTACACCCTGTATAATACCTACACTAATATTTTTTACATTTAATCCTAAATAACATTACATTTTGTTCATTTCTTATTTCATCTGGAATATCCTCATACATACATATTAGGAACTGTATTATTAATAACAAGCTAATGTCCTACTGTTTTCCGACAGGAGGCAGCGGAGAGAACAGCAGCGGAGAAGAAGAAGATCCCATAGAGCTGGTTCACGTGGACGAGGACTTCTTCTATATGGAGCATGTCATGAGGCTGGCCGCCGCCCTTCACTCCTTGTGTTCTCTGGCCATGCTGATCGCCTATTATCACCTCAAGGTATGTAGACTGAACCTAAATTTAGGTGTTTTCCAAATTATACTACTCCTACCACTGCCGCTCTCCCTTATCCGCACCCAATGGTGCATAGGGCACTGCATCGGTACACCGAGTGCAGTGTAGGATGACCAGTCTTACGCTTCAGTACCAGTCAAAGATATAACACATGAAATATTGAAAATCGAAATTGTATTCCGCATTTATTTACAGCCTATTTTCTTGGGACATACTGTGACAGATTTTTTAAAAAATGTACGGATTTTTGGGGAAAAAACCGGAAGCCATTTGGCATTTTGTGAGTTTTATCTCACTTTTCCGTAAAGCGGCCATATTAAGTGAGCCGCCATCTTGGTCCCATTATATGAATCTACATAATATTTGGAGTCGATTTTGTAGAACAAAATGTATGAAGTTGATTTTTTTTTCAAATTTTTTTTGCAAATTGTTATCAAATATCATGTATTTAATCAAATTAATACTATCCATAAAGAAAACAAAATTAAAAAACGCATTTTAATAAGAATTTGAGCAATTTTACTTAATCTGCCATACTTATGAAAACTTTTGTGAGAAGAAAAAAAATATATTTTTGAGCTCTGATTAAAGCATATTTATTACACAATTGTCTCCAAATACGATGTAGATTCACCAGTTTTCAAGCTGTACATCGAGTTTTGTTACACCCTGTATTGGTCATAAGTAGTATGAAGCAAAACACATATTTTTCTAGCTTTGTTGCATTGCTCCACCAAGTGCACAGTGTCTCCTGATATTCTATAACAAAAAGGCGTTCAAGCCACTAATATTCTGTCTCTTTCTTTCCGCAGGTACCGCTGGCTATATTCAAACGAGAGAAGGAGATAGCTAGACGCCTGGAGTTCGACGGCTTGTACGTAGCAGAGCAGCCCGAAGACGATGATATCAAAAGCCACTGGGATAAACTCGTGATCAGTGCAAAGTATGTAAAATATCTCTCCATACTATATATTCTGATCAATTTAATTACATAATGCAGAAAAATAAAACAAATCAATCCGTTTCTCATCATACTATATCCGCTCCCTACGTGGAGCATATGGATTCCACAAACTGGCTGGCTGCGAATCATGGCACCTAACCAGGGCCCAAAATAGCAGACTTCCGAATTTTGAGAATAGCCGTCTCAGAAGAATATTAGGTGTGCGGAGGTTTGACTTTGTAAGGAAGTGACACAGCAACCCTAGGTATCTACTGTCATCCGGTGAAGGCGTTTCGGCCGGCCAGGCCATATACTACATATTGTTGTCAACTAACAAATTTAATTAGTATACGAGTGCCTGGTTGAGTTACCTGTAGTAATGCACTATTTTACTGTAGCCAATCATCAACCAATTACAGTGTTAACTCACCGATACGAAGAATGCACGCACTGGCTAACAAGTATACTAACAATATTGATGTTTTCAACACAAGTCTAGTGCATTTTAGGGAGCAGTGTCTGAATGCCATCTCTGGCGGTAATGAATAGCTACCTACTGTGTAATCATTTAAAATGTCTATGTAAAAGCCCCCTCCGAGAGCCTCTATTTTACAAGC
>JAGVSP010000814.1:0-126688 GCA_022494985.1 Micrasema minimum
ACAGTTAGTTCGTCAGGCAACTGGACTTAATTCAATATTAATACGCATTAAAAAATTCGCAGACGCTACCAGATAAAAAAAAGTTTTCAACGCGTTTCACGTTTTTCAGCGGTATCATGGTGTGTTTACACGGGCGCGCCATACAGCGTGATGCCGACTTATCGTGGTTATCGTTGGATGTATGGAACTTATTATGGGCGCACGGTTATTTATATAGATAGAGATCAACTTAATGCGTATATTGAAACTTTTCTAAATTTGAGACGCTATAAATTTAAATATTTTAGACTTTTTAAACGAGTGCAGTGCATTTTCAGTTATGCATATCATTTAAAAAGAAAAAAGTTTTCTTTTAAACAAAAGGCGCTGACTCCAATACAACAAAATCTTGTATCAACGCACACATTAAATCGTATAATAAATCCATTTTTCGACGTAAAAAATTCTCAGATTTTATAATTTTCAAATCTTTTATAATGAATGTGTTAAATTTTATTTATGACCAGTCAAAACAACGTTACTAAATAAAAATAACAGTGGAAGTATAAAATCGTAATTGTTTTTTTTTTATTGTTATGTAGGATGTGATCGTTTGCCTGACAGATCGACAGAACTTTTATCACAAAACGTGCATCCAAATTGACTTGACACCTCGTCCCATTTTGTTTATTTTGAGGGTGATATTATAGGACTGCCTATTTACGTAGCGTGCAAAGGCTGTAGAAGTAATCAAGCGTGTATTAATTGAATGCAATAAGTAAACCTTTTATTCGTATTTTATAACACGTAAGAAATTTCGAAGAAATAATTTTAGCTTTTCACCGTCTATCTTAGAAACACCTTTAAAATGCAACACATAGTTCAGTACCTCTGGCCTGCGTAAATTTTATTTTAATTTCTAATTTAGAATAATTTAATTTTAAACATTTCCAAATTTGTATATCCTTTCCAATCTATCTCCAGGAACCTATGATGGAGTCATTTGATTATAAAGTTGCTTACCTACCTTTTACTTACTAATTTTGAAACCTTGCACCGTCGAACCGTTTAAATATCTACAGAAAACATAAATGTACCTATTATGTTAAGATATGGCAAATCATACTGTTTTTAGAATATATCTATCGTAATTGACGAAATAAAAACCTTTTCATGATTTTCCGCTTATACGGGACAGAAAACTGTACAGTTTCTTGTGCAGTCTGACAGTTAACATTTTTTATGGAAACGTTTAAGTAGATATTCATATATTGAATGATTTTAAAAACATTAAAAACAAATAATATATATTTCACAATATAAGCTTTATTAACAATTTCCTCAGTGTAAACATACATAGCCAAAAAAAATTGCAAGTAATTATAGTTATTCGAGTTGCTAATTTCAAACCTTTAAGACAAACTTTCTATTGCTACTAATTATCGTCTTTCCAGAATACGTCCCTGGGACTCGGCAAAAGGGTAGTTTCGTTCTGAGGGACCAGTGACGGGTAATGCAAAGGGGAAATTAACAAGTTAAAGCGTCCATACATTGTTTTTAACATAGTTGGTGACGACAGTTAGTTTACTACTAAGTTCAGGAAATGCACGTCACACGACAAACAGAAGATCCTCGCTAAGCGCGTTTTGTGCGACACACCCCACGTTAGAGATGCGCATAACTGATTGTAAAAATAATCGAATATTACGTATTTTAATAATTATGAAAATATCAGGTTTTATTTGCATTAGCTGGTTATAATAATTATAGAAAATGGTGGTGAGTGCAAGCCTAAGCTCTAAGGTAACATATTACAGCAAACATTTTGAACGGGTCCAGTCCAGAGATCGGTTCGAATCCCCACTTCGACACGACTGGATTCCTATTTTCAAGCACAAGCCGCTTAGGCTTGATTGATAATAGTATTTACAAATTGAAATATGTGTAAATATCATAAGATTGCATAGATATCTTTTTTTATTTAAAAAAAATTACACAGTACGAAATAGCTGAATAAAAAAACAAACCTTTAGGTAACATTATACTTGTATGGGGTGGACCTTTTTTAAGAGAAGTCTTCTAGTCTTCGTGGTCATTCTTTTCGTTTACGTTTTTCTGGAGTACAAGTTTACGATTTTTATTGATTCCTTTTTAGTAGTTATCGACCATGACTAATGCACAGAATCTTTCAAGTCGGCAATTAATAAATAATAAGTAACTAACTAACTAACCAACCATCACTACATTTCTTCGAAGGGGTAGGCAGAGAGGATAGAACGCCACACCACTCTGTCCTAGCACACTTCCCTTGCTTCCTCCACTTTCATACGTCTTCTCACGCACGCATGTCGATTATTCCTATAAAATTTATATATAATAGTTAACTTCTATTGTGGTACTTGGTGTACCGATGCAGTGCCTTATGCTCCATTGGGTGCGGATAAGGGAAAGTAGTAGTAGTTCATGTTTACTGTTTTCGTGACACTTTATAATAATTTTAGTGTAAACTTCAAAAAAAAAAGAAATTTAGAATACGAATCATTGTGAAATACGCCATTTTTTTTTAAATTCTAGGCTACTACAGTACTACGAGTATGTAGGTATTGTGTATGTCTTCCGGTGCCTCAAGTTATATTAACAATTTAACAATTATTTTTTTAACGTTAATACATAATCCTTGTAATCTTTTTTACACTTTAGAAATATCCAAAAGTGATCAGAAAATTTTCTCTTTTTTTCTTTCTTTAAATAATAGCTAAGAGTGAGCTTTAATATTCAAAGCTGCACAAACACACTTCCTAATTCTTTCCTGTCACTAATCTAACCTTTTCCCACCTGTCATTGTTAACAAATTAAAAAATAATCAAATCAAATTTAGGTCCTTCCTGGATTTTTTGTGTTTCGCTTCTGGATTGAAGTCCCCTCGTACACATGCCAAATGTCTTATGAAATACGCCCCTTAACTCATCATCATTATAATCATAAGGGCTTGAGTGATCCGATTTTTTTTTTGCCCTTGGCGTTTATTTTTATTGCGTTTGACCAAATGCCATCATTTTAAAATGACTGCGAGCGCCTATTCGTTTAAAATTTGTAATTTAATTATATGACGCTAACAACGCGGTCAATTTCTATAGGTATACAGTTATTTTGTGGTCAGATACGATTTGTTTGTTTTGTTTATTGGTTATAATAAATTGTTGGTTCTAATAAAAATATTTTAGTATGAAAAAAATATAGTATAAAATCTCACAGGAATTCACATAATCTCGTGGTTACAGATTTGTCAACAAACCAAATCAATTTCAAATCATTTAGAATTTTAAACCAATTTACTACACAACTACACTAATAAAATGTAGGGAGACAAGTTCTTTTGTTATTTTCTTCCCTTGAAAGTGATTTCATCAATTCAATAATTGTGTCTCTATTCAGGAATATTTTCTAAAAATTTAATTATATACATAACATACGTAATATCACCAATACTTACGATTTGAATAAGTTTAAAGGGCTGGTATAACTTGGTAAACTTTTGAAATCTTTTATTTAAATCTGTAATTAACTTAATTCTGAAAATATTTGTGAATTTTAAGATACATGTTCTGATTTACGAGTAGTTTAAAAATCCTAACCGAGCTGTCGCAATCATTAAGGGTTTGTATTGGGCAGAACACTGACGCCGCACCTGTTGGGCCAAGCTCGCTCTAATGACCCAGGTATGGATAAAAAAGAAACTATTACGAACACTGCCCTGGCGCGCCAAACTTTTACACAACACCCTCGTAAAAATCTCACTATTTTAAAGCCCCAACCTTTTCAAAGTTGACGCTGCCATAAAAGGGCGGGAAATGAACTTTAAAGTTATCAGATTTAATAGCGCAAGTTTTTGCTCCTGTGACATTTTAACTCCTGTCGATTTTCCATCTCACCTGTAGCTTTAGTACTGTTAATAAGAACACGGAACACTAAATCGTTTAGTCCTAATTAAACAGTTATTTCGCTAAGTGGTCGTAAATATCAGCCCCTAGGGTTCCCAATAGTGTTTGAATAAAACGAATATGTAGTAGTGAACAGGAAGGAGCTTTTTATTTTTCACCTTTATTTTATAGCATTTGTGTCGCCTGTTTGAATTTAAAAGATAAAAGTCAGGTAAATCGAATAAAAATGCCATAAGCTTTTAAAAGACTATAAATATTTCATTTGATAACTCGTAACGTATTTTAGGTTTTGGCTTTTGCCAGATACCTATGTATAACAATTGTAACAAAACCAAAAATAAAACGCAATAAAACAAGATCAAACAATTATATTGGAAGATGATACTTACCTAATAAGCTTTTCATCCGTTTCCACTGTATTTCGATTATGAAATTTGTAGTAAAATACAGGAACCTTTTGTAGCTTGGCTAGTGTCATACCTCTGACACAATTTCCACATCATCATCATCATCATACCATATCCGCTCCCCATGTGGAGCATATGGATTCCACAAACTGACTTCAGGCCAACCGATCGGCCGCCAGCTCCCGTGCATCCTCCCAAGTCAAGTCCCAGTATTATTATTATTATTATTATTATGGATGATTTATTAAGCGCCATTTTTGTGAGAAATCACCTCAAGGGCGCTGTACATTCGATATTCTTAGTTTATTCCATTCCCAATTTATGAATAAAGGATCTGAGAGAACGATTATCTAAGAAATGATACTAAATCTATACGTAGGTGAAGTACTGAACCCCAATTCGTCTTGCAGCTACAAAGCGCATGGACTGTTGGAATTTCAGCTTCACCCACGTACAAATTAAATTCAAACAATTTTACTAAAAACGCGATACTAATGAAATACTAATTCTACTGATAGCAGATAGAGTCAAGAATCCAGGTCATCTTGCAGCTACAGAGCGCATGGACTACTGGAATGCCAGCTTCCATCTGATATCAGTAATTGGGGTAATTGATTTTACGAACAAGTTTAGTAGTTTTGAAAAATTGGGGCAGGATTACAATACATATTTTATCCTAACTATTTACTAAAGATGGCTTGAATTTACCGGGAAAGACTCACTCAATTACAATTTGTCTTGCAGCTACCAAGCGCATGGACAATTAGAGTAATAGAGACATTTAAACAAAAATCTAATTGAATCAAGGTGAGTGGTTACTGGTTAAATAGCAAAAAAAAAAGATATAAAAATAGGTACAATCAACAAAAAAAAAGTTGATATAAAAATGAGGATCAAATACAAATTAATTGTTTACTAAATTCAGTGATATGCATTTCAAATCTTTGGAAGTAATTTGTCAATATTGTAAACACACGCAAAAAATACGAAAAGGTTGCACTCAATGTTACTTAAATGGTTAAAACTGTTACTATTACAATCTATTGTTTGTGTTACTTCAGTCCATAAAATTGGTCAAACATGATGCAGTACTAGTGGGTAGTTAGGTAGTTTTCAAGGTTGAATGTGCAACTTCGTCCGTTCTTTTGTAGCCGTGTTGGAAGTCGGGATCCTCTGCTCGTCGCTGTATACCTACAGATGTCCTTCCAAGTGAAGAGCGTGTTGTCCACACATGTCGATGTCGCCGTATTGTTTGGGATAGTCTTATCCCAAATTCCGAGAATGTGTAGGTACTCCGAGTGAGTGCGAGGAAGCTTTGACGTCACAGGCAACGAAACACAGGAACATTATCGCGCAGGAATTTGAGAATATTTTTCCCGCGCTTTTTGTAATTATTATCGGCGCGGTTGACACGATCAGCTAAATGGTTGACACGATCAGCTAAATGATGGAACAATGGTGTAACAATTCGGATTTTTTGGTTCATTACTTAATGTTATTTGTTGTTCACATAATACACTTTTTATATTGTTATTTTTGAGCACGAAAACGAACTGACACTAAGCTGAATGTCTTTCTTGTTTATTGAGGATTCTGAAGTAGTTAGATATTGGATCGTAATTAATACACTTTTAATAGAATTGCAAAATTAATCATGTTTCACTGTTCTACTTTTTGTTTATCAATTTTAAATATTTCTAAGCAAAAAATACTTATCACTTTAACTAATTAAGTCCTAAATGGATCGCGTGTACGTGTACATAAGTATGATTTGATACAATATTGGATAAAAAGCTTTAATATAATGCAATAACATGAGAAACCAGATTTGAATCAATATATTTCGTATTGACATAATCGGGAACAGCCCATCGCATCGTGCTTACTACTACCCCACGAGACGGTCACAAAATCTATATTGCCAACTAGAATTTCCTCAACCGCGACAGATTTTCGGCCAATCCCGGTGTTTATTATTCCCTTTTTACTGTTGTTATTATTGTGGATTCTGGTCACCGGTCAGCGGCCCGGCGTTGCGTGCCCCTGACCCGAGATCGCGTGCCACGTGCCGCGCGGCTATAAATACTCGCAGGAGGAAATGCAACAAGTGCAAGGTGCATCTGTCGCGTGCCAGGAGTGCAGGGATCCTCAACCAACCGGCTGCGCTCGCATTTAACTCCGCGTTATGACTGGTTAATGATTACAATCACTTCATGACAGATGCTCTACGAGAATAGTACATTAACACCACCTACTACTTGATATACAGGTTATTTGGTGGCTTGACCAATCATTGAGGGTGGATTGTATACGCGATTACTTTCCAGGAGTACTTACCTAGTACACAATTATTACCTGTTTTGCTTCCTTTGAATTCTATGATTTTATTTCCTATTAGATAGCAAAACGAAGGTCTTAAAGTAACTACACTCTTTTTCTTTAGGACCGAGTGTCAAAACAAATCGCATTAAGGTAGGAGTATTTTTTTAGAAAAAAATATTAATCCTGTGTTTTTGCCTGCTGAAATGTATGTATATTCGAATTTTTATTATTTTATTTATTTATTCGTTTACTTGGTGTACAGTGCCTTGCAGTGCAATGCAGTGCCCTATGCACCATTGGGTGCGGATAAGGGAGAGGACAATCATTCCGGGACAGTACATTTTAAATCAAACATTACATCAGCACATAGGAAAGGGCACAAAAACATATTTTACAAAATAAATACATAATATTGAGTCTAGTCTATCTAGGCATTTAAGTTAACTAATTTAAAGTTTATTTTACTAATTCAAAGACATTATGTTTTTATTATTTAGGTAGTCTAATTGCTGAATTCTTTAAATTTTCTCTGTTTCGAATAAATGCAAACTAAAAAGTGTAAAAATGTTGGTAAACCCATTTTCCACATTCAAGTAAAAGTCTTGTTATTGTACAACATAGTGTACCTGCTGAAGAAGGCTATTGTTTACGGAACAGTAAGAAGGCCTTTAGGCCCACCTCTGCTATAAACCTGTTAACAGTCGATAGACCGTGCAGAATTATTAAGCTGTGCAGCGTGAATATTAATCTGGTGCTTTTTCTTCTCCACAAAAGCACTCATAAGGCAGATTTAATTAATTACAGAGTACGTATTCTTCGCTAACGAGATCCA
This sequence comes from Micrasema minimum, assembly GCA_022494985.1. Classification (NCBI taxonomy): domain Eukaryota; kingdom Metazoa; phylum Arthropoda; class Insecta; order Trichoptera; family Brachycentridae; genus Micrasema; species Micrasema minimum. Next base: position 7,482 of record JAGVSP010000814.1, read on the forward strand.
TATGACCAAGTACACTAGTGTTGCTAATGAACAAATAATCGAAAGGTTCACTGAACATTTATATGGAAAAATCACTCCGGTATACTGTCGGCGCGAGTTGAAAGCGTTTTGCGATACTTAATTAGTGATTTTTGAAAAATAATCCTACTCTAGTACGCGCTGTAAAGCATGCAAGTACATAATATAATATCATAACGTACGTATGTAAGTGCATTCTATAGGTATGTCGAATATTTTTTTATTTCATTGGTTTTTCTTTAATCTTTGCTTTCGCTTGCCTTATATACACTCAATTTTAAAACGACTAAAATATTTATTTATTAAAATAATCGGAAATTAAATATCAAAAGCTTAAATGTTTATTAAAGAAATAACACTGATAGTGGGCATCAAAAATACACGTAAACACTTTGTAACAAAACTCGATGTACAAGCGGAAAACCAGTGAATCGACTTCATATTTGGTGTCGATTTAGTGGAATAATATTTTTTTATTTGACCCATAGTTTTCGAGAAAACTGACTAAGAAGTTGATTTATTTTTTCGATAATTTTTTTCAAATTTTTTTCAAATATCAATTTATTTAGCCAAAATCCATAAAGAACACAAAATAAAAAACAGTATTTCAATAAGAATTTGTGCAATTTTACTTAATCTGCCGTACTTATGAAAGCTTTTACAAGAAGAAAAAAAAATCAAGCTCAGATTCAAAAGTCATATAACACATTTGACTCTAAATATGATGTAGATTCACCAGTTTTGTCCTGCGATTTTTGTTACTCCATGTATTGTCTATTTTATGTTTCAAAATTAACAAATGTATTTTAATCTACTTAAGGTATGCCGAGATGTTGATTGATAAAAATGCTTTTTTATGTTAAAATCAAAAAACTATTTTTTTTTTTTTTTTTTGGTTTTACGTGATTTTATTAAGTTAGTGACAATTGTTTCGCCTTGTAAGGGCATTATCAAACTGTGGCGTTGAAACATTTACATTCTTATTTTATGCAATATTGGCTTATTAGTTACAGTTAAGAATAGGGAGAGGAACATCTGTGGATTTTTACAAATATATCCTATTTACCTATTACCTATTCTTAACTGTATTACCTATTGCCTATTCTATTTACCTATTCTTAACTGTAACTAATAAGCCAATATTGTATAAAATAAGAATGTAAATTTTTCAACGCCACAGTTTGATAATGCCCTTACAAGGCGAAACAATTGTCACTAACTTAATAAAATCACGTAGAACCAAAAAAAAAAATCGTTTTTTGATTTTAACATAAAATATCATGGAGTTCTACAAAATAAATGCCATATCAATCGATAAAAATGCTCTTTAGAACCAAATTCATTGATAGTAAAAAAGTAGCTAGATATATATATTTTTTAAAAACATCTATGTCTCTATTGTGCCTTTACAACATACAATACTTAACTACAGTACATGTTCTATATGCTACCGTTTTTGTATTAAAACTAATCTGAGACATGATTTGAGATTTCAACGTTTTTTATGTGCCTTACTTGACATCATCTGTATTCTGTATCCTACGAATTTTTTTTACTCATCTTAAAGTCAACAGCCAGAATGGCCATTAAGAAATATATTTAAATGTAGACATAACTGTCACTTTGCTATTTGTCTCCTGTTTGCAAAAACACCTACGTTAATTGAATATAAGTAGGTACCCGATAAATTGAAATCGAAACATGTTACTTAGTATGTAGCAATACAACACGTAATGTGACGTGTCATCAGGCTCTATCTCTGTATCCTTAACCCTTAACTCTTCATCATGTGCTTCTTACACGACGAGCCTAATAGACGTGTTATGAATATATAATTATTATTACATAGTAATCCCAAATCTAAACCAGTTTGGAATATAATTTAATGTTACCGATAAACCAGCTATGTAACCCGTACGTAGGTTTTTACGTTTTTATACAGGGCCAGCGTTAACATATAAACAAAACTTTTATTTAACCTTTATTTTATTTTGTTTCATAACTTATCGATTGCACATTAATATAGTAAAAGTACTTAATAAAAGATATCTCAATTTTAAACCAGAAAATACATTGTGTTCTGTGTTTTGTGTGTGGCACTTTCAGAATTTAATAATTTAAATTTTCATGAAAGATTATCGAATAATGTGGAATATTGTATCTACTTATAAGAAAAGTAAAGCGTTTACGCCTCCTCACTTATCGTATTTATGTTTCAGTTTTCTGCTACTAAAAGAACGTTTTTAAAAACATGCATTTAACTCAAAAATGCAATAGTATTGCTCTTATGATCCTAAGCCCCCAAATTTAGTATATTATATATTATTATATTTATCCAAATTTATACATTTCGTATTTCTGTATATTTATAGGTCACTTCAAGTCTGGGCGGAGACAGGGCGGCGCCACTCCGACATCCTGCAGGAACAGCGGGCGGAGCAGGGCGGCTGTGGGCTGGGCGGGCCGCTCCGGTACCCGGGGGCCATCGTCCTCTGGCTGTTCTGTCAACAGGTATATTCCCATAACATTATTTCCAGGTCGCTCCGAGTTTGGGCGGAGACAGTACAGCCGGACAGGGCGGCGCCACTCCGACATCCTTCGGGAGCAGCGATCGGAGGAGGGCGGCTGCGGGCTGGGCGGGCCGCTCCGGTACCCGGGAGTCATCGTCCTCTGTACGTCCACCGTTGACAATCCGTCGGCAGTTTGCGTCAGAGCTGTGGGACGTGGACCTGACTTGGGAGGATGCACGGGAACTGGCGGCCGATCTCTTGGCTTGGAGGCAGTTTGTGGAATCCATATGCTCGGAATCCATATATGGAGCGGATATGGTACGATGATGATGACGATGATGACCTACGTTTATTTACCAGTGTCGGAACAACCACTTCCCATTATATTTATTTCATAATTTTATTAGTAAGACAATGTTGTTCAGAGACAAACAAACTAAGTACCTACTTATCGTCTTACATTTTATGTATTAAACTAACCAGCCATCGCACCATTTGCCTGAAGGGATATGCAGAGAGGATAGAACGCCACACAACACCCTTTCATGCTTCCTCCACATTCATAGATCTTCTCTTTTTTTTAAATTTATTTTTTTAAATTTAAATTTAAATTTTACTATCGTTGTAATGAACGCCTCATCTACGTTTCAAGTCATCTGTTAGTTGTTCAAACACTATCCCGTTACTAGTTACTAGCTATCAATTTACAATTTGGTCGGAATACCTCCTCGTAGGTACTTCAAGAGGTGAAGTAAGTTCGGTTGACCTCAACATCGACTGTCTCAACACGCTGCAGCAGTGCTGTGCATTGCGATACACTGTAAGTTGAGACGTACAGTGTTTTTTTTTAATGTTTTGACCTAATACGGCAAAACAACTCTTCTACTGTTTTCTTAGTAGCCAACTTCGACGAAAATTTTATGTCGCACAAACCAACTGTGTGTTTTTTAGAAATTACAGTATTTTTTAAAAAATTATTTTTTTTTGAAAGAACATGTTATATGAGTCAAGCAGAAATTCGAGAGAAAACACGTTAGGTTTTTTTGGGTTGTAACTTAAAGCCACGATTATCGTATTAATTGGCAAACTTTAGATTCGTGACCATTCCAAATATTTGACATTCCAAAATATTTATATGAAAGTGCAAAAATATCCCTACTTTTTCACATTTTAAAAAACTGCCTTCATTTTTAGCTGAAATTACCCTTTAAAAATATGCAATAATACTGCATCTAATTATGTAGAGTCAGGTGGTCCTAATTGACATTAATTAATAAAATTAAACACTTAATGATTCCTCTTTCCAAAATGTACCTAATTAATTATTTTGTACCGAATATGACACTCCAGTAACAAGTAGTAATACAGCGGTGGTAGATATTCTACTTAGCACGCATTTTACTTGGTTGGGCCGTTATCGAGATACAGTATTTTGTCATGACACGGCCGCAGTGTTGTAGAGTTTTAGTGTTAACTTGCCATAAGCTTTCTCTCAATAGCTGCACATTATCCACTATCGAGATGCTGTAATAGCTTAATGACGCACATAAAAATAATTATTTTAATCTGTTTGTATCCCTAACGTGTACGACAAGGTAACGAAACGATTAACCATAATAATGTACTCGTACATTGTATCGGGACAAGATTGCAAAAAAAAAAAATGTTCGAAGGATTCAACGGATAAAATAAATTATCTAAGCACAGAAAACAGTACCTACCTAAAATTTTTCGAATAAGTGCAATGCGGTAAAAATTTTAAAAATCGTACGTCTGCATTATACGACTTTAATTTTCCAAATGTAGTTTTTTTCAGTTATTGTTTTTTTTCGTTTTTAGGGAGCTCGCTTTTAAGGAGATATTAAAACAAAACCTAAAATTATAGACAACAACCTCAGATAGCCAAATAGCTCTTGAAGATCTTTATCTCCCTTGACGATAATATTCCACCTTTCACCCAGTTTATCCGGATCAGCCAACACAACACATTGTCCACGAAAATATTTTTCATTTTTTATACTGCTCAATTTACAAACAAAATCAAAGCTTTATTTTTCCGTACCTATTTAAATTAACGATATACGCTGCACTTGGGGTGCCGATGCAGCGCCATATGCACCATTGGGTGCGGATAAGGGGAAGTAGTAGTAGGAGAATTGGAAGACCACGATTATGATGGGAGGATGAAGTAAAAAGATGCAGCACAGCTCCTGCAAGTGACCGCGGCTGGAGGACGTCATTGGAGAGAGAGATTTATTTATATTTCTAAATAGTTAAAATAATCCGTATGTTTAATTTTTATATTACGGTTCATCGTGAGTTCGGGTCAAATCTAAATCAGATTTTTTATTATCCTCCGAACATAAAGATCGCTCTATTACATACATAATTTGTAATTACACTCTCTATGCAGTAAGTAATAATTGTTATTTAATGTGATTATCCGCATAATAATTATACGCATAATTCTTAATTACTAGCTACAAAGTATTTGTTCCTCGATATGATTACACGGTACGGAGTATGGACGATACGTGTATTGACCACTTCAGAAAACTTTAATTTGTTGAAAGTAACGTCGGCCTATTCCATGCAGAGATTAATTTAAATTCATAGCTGATGCTAACACGATAAGGCAGGAGAGAGCTTTCCATTACCTTGTGATATGTATTTCCTCACTATGTTATTCTATGGACATGTTTGATTTTTAGTGACAATAACGAGAAGAACATTCTATGATTTTTTTTACAAAACATAAATACGAACCCATCTGTGATATCCATTTACCAATTGGTTTACCAGGGAGATACAAGATACGACCATTCTACTTTGTTTAAAGATATGATTAATAAATCGTTTTAAAAAAATTAAGACGATTCAAACACCCATCTGTTCGATAAATATTATAAGATAATATTATGTCTGATCTTTTAGATCCTTTTGAAAAAATCGTTGCTTTAGTGATAAATTCCTGGGAAAAATTCGATGGCAACAATTGTATAGAGAGATGGCCGCGGCCGTTCAGGTGCCTTGTTTTCGCCTTTATTTATTTTCGTTATTTATTTTTTAAATCCCTTAAAACCTTTCGTAAACGTAAACTCCTATAAATCCAATTACCCCACATTAATCGATCCATTTCGATACATTGACATTGCATCACATCGATTAACAATGGAGTTTCATCAAATGTCTACAAAACATAAATAACAGTCTTCTTACACCTCCTCACACCGTTTATTTTGTCGTGTCCAGACATCGAGATGAATTCATTACTTTCAATTTCCCACGCCTGCGATTAGTGATTAGTCCATAGACCACAGATTCACAAACTTTTCGGGTCCATCTCCTCTCCAAATGAAAAAGTTCGAAAATATACTACAAATATAAATATTTGTTGGTGATTTGTTGATGGAGTTTATTGTTATTTAAATAGAATTTTAAAGCTGGTAGTCACTTTAATAAAGTGGGTTGAAGTGTCTACCAGTTTGTAAATTGCAAATGAAATTACTTTTTTTCACGCCTTTCCCAGTAAAGGTAGGCAGAGAGGATAGAACGCCCTTCCATTTTTTTGCACACTTTTTATTTATTTCACATAAACAATTTGTAATAAACTTTAAAAATAAACCATTTTTAAAAAGTAATGTCCCGACAAACTGTAGTTCCTACAATTTGTTATCGGATACAAAAAATAAAATAATAATAAAATAGCGGCATAGAGGGCAAATTAAAATACAATAATTGAAATACAAAAAAAAAGTAAATTCAAATGAAAACTAAAAATTTGAAAGATAAAATCAATCAATGTCTTTTGATTTCTACTTATATTTATTTACTTATTTTTACCTTGTAACTTCATTCTCTGACACACAAAACCGAAACACTACTTCTGCTTCTATCTTGGAACGCGGGTAAGCCTATTTAAATAGAAGCCGCACAAAGATAAACCAATATTTTATTTTATTTTAAATACAAGAAAATATTTCTCCTAGCCAAATCTTTAAAAAGTTGACAATCTTATTTGCATTTGTACATGTTTTTATTTCAATAGACAATATATTAAATATTTTTGGAACAAGGTAATCCAACGTTCGTTGTTCATATTTACTTAGGCACAACTAGTTCATCCATCTTCACTTCATTGAATACCAAGTGCAGTAGTGATCAATCCTTTATAAATGGTATATTATCCTTCATTGCCAAAAATCATTCAAGTACGAGCTCAACACCTAGTAAGTGTTCTTTTAATTTTTGTCGCTCCCCAGGCGACTTTAAATGCCTTAAAATGGGGGGGCGCGGGCGTTCGCCCACTTTGGAAACCGCTGCTATCGGCCATTAGACGGTCTCGCAGGGGCGGGGGCATACCGTCACGAGGGCAGAAGTGGTAATATTAGATTCCGACAGATAGAGCCTCTATGACGTGATTGGTAAATGCTTCGGACTTGTCATTACTTCTGTTCATGTTTACCTGACTGACGCTTGACGGTAGCAGGGACGAGGACGTGCGCTACGGAGAAATAAGTAGTCAATAATGATGGTCGGGTTCCCGACGTTCTGGACATCCGCTGCTGATAATTCGCTGGCAGTTTACGTCATAACTACGGAGCATGGATCGTGACTAAGAAAAACGGGCTCACCACCACCCGCGGCTGAGTCCTGGGGATTTCTCTGTCAGCCACGCCAGTTTATTTTATTTTTTTTAAATTGTGAACATAACAAATTAATATTATGACAAATAAGTTAATCAAGACCAGTGGTCTTCATGGGTAGTGGGTAGTGAGATTTTAGTACCTTATAGTTAAAAATCGAAAGTAAAAGTATACATTTTTAAATAATATACTTTTTAGTATTGAGAAAAGAACAAATTTTCAAAATACATACAATTTTTTTAAATTAAAAACAGATTCATATAAAATAATTTAGAGTATCCTAAATATCTCTATTAGAGTAATAAATATCACAGATTATCTGAAAACTGGCGCAGTTGTACATTATACATACATAAAGATCATCATCATCATACCATATCCGCTCCCTATGTGGAGCATATGGAATCCATAAACTGCCTCCAGGCCAAGCGATCGGCCGCCAGCTCCCGTTCATCCTCCCAAGATAGAATAAAATAAATAAAACTCCGATCAGCGCTATCGGTTTCTTAATGGGCAATTGCCTGTTCGACGAAACCGATATTACCAAGTTACAACTTCTGATTTTTAACTTTTACTAACTATCAAACAACCCAGTGTTAGTGTTCTGCATCACTGCTGCTCATTTTTCTGTAAAAAGGAAATCAATATAAATAAAACAACCAGTAATAATATAAAATTTATTTTATTCGCACGTAGATTTATTAGGTAGGTACAGTTTTAAGAAGCCATCAATGCTTACATAATATTACGTACTTTTATGAATAATTTTGTTTTAACGTATTTTATAATAATTAAGGCATAAAAACTTATATTTGGGGAATGTTTTGTTTAATTTTGGTTGTAATTACATATATTTTAATTTTGCCACCATCTTGTCAGGTACGACGTCTTATGTTTAACAAAATAATATTTATCGATAATATTATTATCTAGAGCTCCGAAATCAATTTAATTTGAATCAACCTTTATTTTTTATAAATAAAATTTTAAAGATATTTTTCTTGATTGTAAAATTGATTACTATAAATATCACCAAAAAATCCTTAATTCCAATATTTATAGTGTTTTGTGTTCCTGACAAATAAACTTTCGCTCTCGTTAGATGAGATATAATAAAGGCTCATTGACCAATCCACGGTCAACAATATTTACAACGGAAAAGAACGAAACCTGGCATTTTTCGCAGAGTTCTTTTGAAGTTAACAAACAAAAAAATAGATAATCTCAGGAGTGTTTTTACTATAAATTGTCGACCGAATATTGCTCTTTGTGCAAACGTATCGCTGCCTACTAAAATATTGTATCTCCATAAATAATAATACTGAGAAAACTGAGATTTAATATTTGCAAAATTTTATATTCCCTTGTGAATCGGATTTCGTGAATCAAAAATATACATTTATGTCCGCCTCGTAGCATAATGGTAAGCGCACTTGGCTACCGTGCATGAGGTCGCGGGTTCGATTCCCGTAGGGGGTCAACATGAAATATTTTTTTACATGTGATTTTCATATCAATATTTCATGTGTGATAAATACCTTGGACTGGTAGTGAAGCGTATGACTGATCTTCTTACCTTCATATAGTAAAATGTGTACCGTGTACGTGTACCAATGCAGTGCCCTATGCATCACAGGGTGCGGATAAGGGAATGTAGTAGTAGTATAGTAGTTTACACGGAGTAACAAAACTCGTAGTACAAACCGAAAACTGGTGAATCTACATCATATTTGGAGTCGAATGTGTAATATGACTTTTTAATCTGGGCTTGGAAAAAAATTTTTTTTCTTCGTAAAAGCTTTCATAAGTACGGCAGATTGAGTAAAAATCCACAAATTCTTATTAAAATAGGTTATTTTTTTTCTTTTCAGTATTTTTTTTTTTAACTAAATTAATGATATTTGATAACTTCTTACTCAATTTTCTCGAAAACTATAGGTCAAATAAAATTGAAAAATTCGACAAAATCGACTCCAAATATGACGTAGAATCACCCGTTTTCCGCTTGTACATCGAGTTTTGTTACAGCATGTATTTTACACAATATTATCTTCTGAACGTTAAGAAAATGCAATATTTTTATGCGTGAAAATAAATAATACATTCAGTATTTGACTCATTAAAAAATGGATGTACTCAGCGGAGCTGATTGATGCGGGACTTACGTGGGAGGAGGCGAGTACTGGTCGGCGACGGGTCTCCTTGAGGGATCTAGTAATGTCCATATACTCCACGTAGGAGTAAACATGGCGAAAGAAGAAGTAACAAATGGAGTAACAATATTTATCGACATTATCCAAGTAAACGAGATCCGAGTGCACTTTGTTGCTCATTTTTCTGATAGAAGATGCAATTCCGTCTGGCTGACGAGATTACAAATTGTCATTCTCACTTCGGCTATCTTGTGTGGCGGGAACCTCGATACCACGTCCGCCATACTTCGGAAGAATACATGGGTTGGGCTCTCGCTGTGCTCTTCCCCCTTCATGAACTTGGCCTGGCTGCATCCATCTTCCCTCTCGCTCTCGAAGTCCTCACTGGCGTCCTTTCTTTTTTTGGACTTATCTTTCGACGACGTTCCCTGAATGCTGGATACGTCCACGAAGTCCATGTTAGTGTCGTCACTGTTTGTATGGATCATGAAGTGATCGTCCAAGTATATTTGTTCCGCCTTCATCAGTGGCTGCGGTTGGTTCTCCATGACGAATTCGTCGATGAAGCTGAGGCGAATATCGTCGTATTTACTGGGAATTCCAGTTGTAGTGCCAGTGTTCTTTTTCCGTTGATATTTCCTGTAGTTGTCCCGTATCGTTTTCCATTTGTTTTTGCATTCTTGAGCTGAAATAAAAAACAAAAAAAATTATCCTCCTTTCTCTTATCTGCACTTAATGCTGCATCTTGGTACACCGATATTATTTTTTATACATATTAAAGAAATGGGTTCAGGAACAGATGTCATGTCGTGAAGAAAGGATGTTTGGTATATCTTTCTTCATATTTCTTTGTCTCAATTTTATTATATATGTTTTCTGAATAAATAATAAAATCATGTATTTTTAATTATTTTGCTGATTTTGTTATCATGACACGATATATTTATGTAAATATAATAACCGCTTTATTTAAAAAAATTTGGAAAAAGAAGTCTATGCAATCTTATGATATTTCAATTTGTAAATACTATTTTCAATAAAGCCTAAGCGGCTTGTGCTTGAAAATAGGAATCAAGTCGTGTCGAATTGGGGATTCGAACCAACTATCTCTGGACTCAGAGACCGCGACGCTACCCACTGGGCCACCACCCGTTCAAACAGCCCCTTAACCCAGCCAATGACAGGTCATAAGCCCTGTAAACGCTCGAATATCCATATTCCTGAATTTGAAAAAAATTCTACCTCATCTCTGTAGGGATATAAAATAAAATATATACCTACTCCCGTCTTGGGATAAAATCCAGATTTGTGTACAAGTATTTGAATACGACCCAAAATGTTGTAATAATAGGAAAATCACATGTAAATCAATATTTAATGTTGACCCCCTACGGGAATCGAACCCGCGAACATGCACGGTAGCCAAATGCGCTACCACTATGCTACGAGGCGGACAATAAGACAAATTGTAATTTATTCAGGTACTTTCGAATACTTTTATACAAAATATTTTTATCGATTCGCATAAAAACTGATTGTCCACAAACTTTTGACAGCGGAAAAAATCAGAATTGCGCTGTGACCAGAGACATGTCATGTTATTATTGGCTGTGACACATGCCTGAAAACTTTATAATTCGCCATTTTTATAATTTTTTAAAATTCAAGTGGCCACATGACCCAGCCAATGACAGGTCACAAGCCCTGTAAACGCCTAGATATCCATATTCCCTTCCAAACTTCTCGTCTCTGTTGAGATGTCAAAGTGTATGAGAAATTACTATTTTTTGGTAAATAAACTCGTAATAAATAATAATAATAAATGCGGACAATTTTTAAAGCGCCGTTTTCGTGAGTAAATCACTTCAAGGGCGCTGTACATCATCCCATGCCGGCTCCATATGTGGGGCATATAGATTTCACAAAGGCATAAGACTTTGTATATTTAATTAAAAATTATATTATTTTAAAAAAATGAAAGAAAGGGCGAATCACCTGGAGCCAGATTGATGAATACTAAGGGACAACCAAAAATTGGTCGATGACTTTGATAGCAAAACCAAAAAAAAAATTCTAACAAAAAATGTAGGTATTCAGGTAGGTACTCAACTCAAGAGATCTTATAAAGATAATTGAGAAAACAATGGTTTCCTGGAATTTCCTATATAAAAGTAAATAAATAAATTAACATTTTTATCTAAAGCTTTTGTGAAATGTTTTACCTTTTTTTTATTTTAGTAATATAATTTCTGTGCATTATGGTTCGGTAATATGTATAATTTTGTTTTTTTTTTTAATTTGTCCCCTAGGTGGGTCAATAAATAAATAAAATATCAACTTAACCCAATCTATGGCCATTAGGTTTAAAACTTTCAACTTTCCTGCCAAAATATCGTAAGTTTTACAGGAAATAATATTTTGGTTAACCACCTTTTAATGGATCTTGGTGTTCGGCTTTATTTATTAACAAAACTAAAATGATCCACATTTACAAAAAAAAAAAAAACCCAAAATTTTTTAGTGAATTTTAAATGTAGGCATCTAAAATTCACTTCCTTATTTAAATATTTTTAGAAAGCGCTAACTGGCCTAAAATAAATAAAAGTGGAAGTGTACCAAGTAGTCTTATTAAACTTTTATTAGTTGTATTAATATTATTTTACTAAAAAAAATAGAAAACATCGTTCGGCTTTATTTATTAACAAAACTAAAATGATCCACATTTGCAAAAAAAAAACACAAAATTTTTTAGTGAATTTTAAATGTAGGCATCTAAAATTCACTTCCTTATTTTAATATTTTTAGAAAGCGCTAACTGGCCTAAAATAAATAAAAGTGGAAGTGTACCAAGTAGTCTTATTAAACTTTTATTAGTTGTATTAATATTATTTTTATTTTACTAAAAAAAATTGAAAACATCCAGTAAGTCCAATAATTAAAAAAACAGTAAAACTCGGTTGTATAACAAAATCGTATATCAATCCAACATCAAGTTATGCTGTCTATGTATCTCTGCTGCCTGCCGTTATGGCGCGCGTCACGCTTCGATTGCAAATGGCGGCGTATCGCGTATCGCCACTCGCCACATTATACTAGAATCGTAATTGAACTTACGTGTTTTGTTAAATTTTCTTCCGATTTCTCTCCACGCCTTGTCCCTCTTTATGATATTGTGATGACTCGTGTTCTTAAACTGATACAAATGACGGTAGCTCTTGATGCAGTCGATGAACGAATCTTCGAAGGAATCCATCACGCGTCCAACGTCGGCATGCGCCAGACTCCGACTGGCGGCGCGGCGGGCGTCCGCGCGACACGCAACGGCGCCCTAGGACCGGTCGAGACAGAGACGGCAACAGCGCCAGCGCGGCGCGGCCGTGGCGCATAGCGTGTTGGCGCCTATCCTCTCTGCCCATATACCTACGTTATTGCGTATTCAGTCGATACTATGCAACTGGCAACATCGCTGACGTTAGCGGTTAGCGTGCTACGCTGAATGATTTTAAGCATAACTTTATCGTGTCTCGTTTTCATTAGGTTATCGATGCTACGTGTAGTATTTTATTTACTGATTCTGAAATATGGTGGTTTCATGAATCCTAAATTTATGATAGGTACCTACCTGCTTTTGTATTTTCTGTTCTTTTGTACAGATCCTTCGTCCTATATTATATTTTTACCTTTGTAGATAGTATTATGTATTTGACATTAACGACATTTAGACACCAATTTATGTATTTCTCGTTTTATTTTCATCCCCTAATCGGAAATGATATGTTTATTTGTTCAAGTATTATAATATATAACATTATAATACAATAATCATTTATTTAAAAAAATCCTTGAAATCCTAGGAACTTAACTCTACTAAAAATAGTATGTTTTCATAAATATCTTTCCCCCATTACGTAAATTTTCCTCAAATTATTTGTGACGACAAATTAAAATTGTTCATAGTTGAAGATAATAATAACAGAGTTTTTTGATTTACAAAATATAATAAGTATCACAAAAGTTTAGGTAATTTATAACATTACATCAAATAACATTTATTCATATTGCGCTTTAGTTCAAAACCTCGAACTCGGAAAACCTTTTACTGCCGCGTATAGAACGAATTTTCACGCCATTTTTCAGCGCCAGCGTAAAATGGCTGAGCTACAAAACTTTAGGATTTCAAATGCACCTAATTGCCGTTTTAATATTCCATTGATTACATCGATTGAGAAAAATAAAAAAAATAGTAAGTATTTAAAAGAAAAACAAAGATAGCGCAGCGCCATTTTACATTTTTTGGACCGAAGTTGTTTAACCAGATGGACACACAAAACCAAATTATAAACCGACTTCTCCAGATGTAATTTGGATAAATCAAATGGGTGGTGTATTTATTGAAAAGGCCTGCAAAAATATAGTTATGTAAATTTCTAAATTTTGTGAATACCAAAATTATTTCTATTACATTAATTTTGTAAATATTCTATTATGTATAATGCTTTTCTGAAAATGCCCTGACTCGACACGGATTATCTTGTGAGTCGGGGCCAGATCATTGTAATAGGTAGCTACTGATTGAGTCACCATCCTCTTGTATAATTTGTAAAATTGAAATGCAAATGTATTATGTGATATAAAATTAATAATATTATATAAAATAAAGTAAAATATATTTTCATATTTAAATCATTGAAATGCATAATTACATTATAAGCTATAATACCTATTATTTAATTGAAAAATGCACATTTTTTATTTGCGATTTTTAATAATTAAAAATAATTTTGTGATATTATTTTTTAAATATTTCTGCTGGTGGTATATATTTATAACAATTGAAAATCAGATTTCTCACACCACTCTCCAAATAGTAATAACCGAACCCACATTCCATAATAAAGAAGCTACATAATATTAGAATATTGGGATCACCATTTTCCTGACGAAATGATAGCAGACTCTACCTACTTTGGATTTAAATCTTTGTAATAATGCCCACACACTCTGTACGAGAAGACAATACTAAATTAATACTCCTACAATACAGCATTAGTGTTGCGAATAATCGGTTATAAGTTATTTATTCATTTACAGAAATCAAATTCATTTAAACACAATTCGAGAATGCAGTAAAGTAAAACAAAAAATCACTTATCCATCCGTACCATCTGTTTGTAAATCGGATAATGAAAAAGCGAGATGTGAAAAATTAAAGTTTGTGTTTTACATCGGTGACGTCACCGATTGCACTTCATACAAAACTTTTACCAAACTTTAAATCATATTCTATTTGTTTTGTTTTTTTGGTCCCTCCGACGTTTCGGCCACCGTTGCAGGCGCCATCTTCAGGGTGAAGAAACGTCGGAGAGGACCAAAAAACATAACACGGATAATCCCAAAACACAAAACAAATAGAATCATCAACGACCGTGAAAATCTACGCACACATTTAAATAATATTGTTCTTATTAAACAACATCTATCATTCTTATTCTTAACATCTATAAATGTTATTATTTTTTAAGTTTGGAGACTATTATTCTTATATCACTGCCATTCTCATAACAGGTTACAATGAAAGCCCCACGCTTTCCCTAGACTGAGGGAGAGAACCCACCTCCACCAGCGGCTGTTTTAGAGTCCGGGGGGACTCTCTATCAGCCACGCTATTTTAAGCAGGATTTTAATTTCTTATTAATTTTTTTCTGTAAATTGCATGATTTTAAGTCAAGCAAGAGCAGGGACAGCATGCAGCCAAACCACACGCCATCCTCACCCCTACTGTCTCACCTCAGTGTCCCCGAAAAGGAAATCATTTATTCAAAGAAAAGCAACAAAAATATGCATACAATTTTAAAGACAAAAACAATAATTGGCGACAATGGAATAGAAAATTCCTTTCCCTAGACTATGCATAACAGGTTATTAAATATTCGGTTAGTTATCAAAAATATATTTCCGATCCGGGACGCCCATCGCTACCACCGCGACCGACCGCCGAATATGAGCAGGATCACCGAAAGCTATGCAGAAAAAGCGCGGGCTGGTGGGCGGCGGCGGCGGTTTGCCCGCGAAAATATGCCGCGCAAACTGCGACTGTTCTTGTGATGATTCGTATTCCGTATTCCGTATTCCGTATTCCGTATTCCGTATGCAGCCGGTGTGCCTCGAGCCTCGACCGACAGGGCCAGAGGTGGGTCGAGACTTTCCCCTTGGGGGCGGCAGAAACTGTAATGCTATTTGCCGCCCTATCATTCGATTTGTACCTTTCATCAAATTATGTAGGTACGTCATAAATAAAAATAATTCTTTTTAACTAATGTAGCACTCACTTTGTAGTTTTCCATAATTATGAAATGAAACACACTTTTGTTTTAAACTACTTGTTTATAACTAAATATGTGTTTCATTTCGTAATAATTATTTTTACTTAACAAATCAAGAGAAAGATAGAAAAAATCACAATTACTATGTGCATTCATCAGATCACTTAAAAAATATATAACTGAGCTATTTTCTTATTGTTTAAAAGAATATTTTCTCGTGTTAATCAAGTTTCAATCGCAGGAATTTGGGAAAATCCATTATGAAAATCCTATAACTTTGGAAAATCTACAATGTATTGGTTCTACGAAATATTGGAAAATCGTTGATGAAAACATTTGAACCCTTCGACATGGAAAATCGATGTCGGTATCCTTAAAAAACAACGGCGAATTCATTTAAACTTTGAAAAATGAGTTATGGAAATTTCGTAAAAACTCAAAAAACGGATATCAAAATCTCTTTAACATTGAAAAAACCTATTCGCAACCATATACATACATATGTATGTATATAGTTATGACAAAAACCCAAGAACTAAGGAAAAATCGTTCGCGAAAACCTTAAAACTTTGGAAAAAACGGAAGAAAAATCAATTGCACCACGGAAAATAATTCGCTTCGATTCAAGAACTTAAACTTTTATTATGAATAACGTAAAAATAATCTCGTTCCACCTCTGCAGCGATTATGTCGTCCGGGTCAGGAGCTACTTGGTCACATGAAATATTATGCATACTTAGTAGGTTCCCAGTCCCTGGCTCGATAATTTGTTCGCCAAACGAACGTTAAATTGGAAAGAAAATCCAATCTTGTTTACTCTCATGACGAACTGATATTGAGATAATGATCGATGCTTTCAATATGTCCGTAATTTTTTTTGGTTAGTTCAAAAACGTTCTACGCACTAAATTTGAAATCAAATTTAACGCGCAGAACATTTTCTGAACTTTGATTAGGATTATTTCAGGACTGACTTGACATCGTTCGACTCTGCTCGGCCAGTCAGATCAGTCTATTTGGACTTTTATCCGTAGATTGCTTCTTATTTTACTCTTATGGTTCAAAACCACACTATTTATCCGACTGAATCTCTTTTAACATTCGATTTGCATTCCAATCGAAACAATTCCTTATTTAACTTAGTAACAAGGTCTAATTGGCGTTCGTCATCTTTATAATGCTCCTCTGTACACTTTTATTGTTAATTGGAATGTTCTAGAACACTTCGTGTTTTTCACCATATAAATTCCATTAAAATAAACGCTTAACTTGGACATAAAAGTTTACGACAGCGGATGAACTTTCGGGCGCCGTTTCTAGTATTTTATTGAGTCATTTTGATTGGATTGTAATTGATAACTGAAGTGTTAAATGGGGTAATAGGTACTCACATAAAATGTTTCTGTTACTGCAAAGTAGCTGGAGGCAGTCTCATTTTCAAGAAAGTCGATTCCTACAAGTTAAATGTACCTTCATTTACACCGTGTAACAAAACTCGATGAACAAGCGGGAAATCATATTTTAAGTCGATTTGGTATAAAGATTTTTTTTATTTGACCAATAGTTTTCGAGAAAATTGAGTAAGAAGATTTTTTTTTCGATATTTTTTTGCAAATTGTTATCAAATATTATTTATTTAGTCAAATTAATACTACCCTTAAAAGAAAAAAACAGAATTTTAATAAGGATTGGTGCAATTTAACTTTTTCAAATTAAGATCAAAAAGTCATATTGCTCATTCGACTATTGATGTAGATTCACAATTTTTCGGGTTGTACTATGAGATTTGTTACTTAGGTATGTACTGTACATCCTACATTGTTATATATACATACATATTACCTATTATTGAATTCGTAAACTGTGAAAAATAGTAAACGCCATCTTTCAACTCTAATACTGCGACTTAAAGAAACTTTCTTAAAAAGGGAATGTGAACTCACCATGTTTTTATTTACAAAAATATACTACCTTCTTAGGTGCTTGTAAATGCACGCATTTGTGGGTATTGTACAGAAAAAAAACAATGCAATCTTAACAGAAATTGAAGCTCAAACCTTAGGCAAGTGCTCAGGTACGTTACATTAGCAGGGTCAGTAAAAAATATAGTCATTTTTATCAATTTTGCGATTTTTTCAATTTTTCGAGTGACCCAACGCGCGACGGCAATAAACTCAATACAAAATTCACGTCTCTATTCAATATAGATTTAGACATGTACCTAATTGACAAATTCAGCAGTAATTTAGTGTGACATTCCACGACACTGCCTACTCCCAATTATAAATCAGGTCACGTAATATTATTACAAAGGTACCTACTCACATAAGTGTTAAGGTGTGTAAGTACGTTCATGCATAATGTACAGGGTGGTACCTACATATAGAGGGTGCCCATCAATCTCGGATACTTTAGAAATTGATCGTAGATCAGGACTTACATAATACTATATGATATTAACACAATACCTCACTAAAAATTGTATGAATTTTAAGCGGTCATCACTAGAAATATAATTTACCAAATATAGATTATGTGATTGTATTTAATGAGGAAATCCACTGCTACCCGGAATTGAATTTTAAAAATGCTTTCGTGTAGACGCGAATATTTAAAAATTTTGAAGTGGGATGTAATATCCCAAAAACGCACGCAAAAATTAATAAAAAATGTTGAAAATAGCATTCATTTCAAAATCTTAAACAATGACGTCACTCCTTGTATCTAAGTGTAGTGTTTCCGGTTTCCGTTTTTAACCCCCGTAGCCGCGTTCCATGGCATTTTAATATGGAATACAATCTACATACAAGCTTCTATTGCAAAAAAGATGGCCGCCATTCAGTCTCCCTAGAACAGCTGTTAACAGTATATGACAGTTGAGTCGACGGTATATTTTATCTGTGCTTCCCGCGTCAGTTTGCATAGATTTTTGACAGTTTTGTTACTGGCTGGAGAAATACCATGGCCTTAAACAACCCGTTTTATGACGTCACTCCTGCAAAAATGACGCACTTAGTACATGGTAGTATTTGGCGCGGTATTTGAAATGTGCAACTTTAAAAAATCGTATCTTCATCAATAACTTTAAAAAAAAATATATATATATATTTTTTTTGTTTAGTTAAATAGTAAGTTTATAGAAAAAAAAATACTTTAGAAAAACAGTGGATTCCCTCGTTGTGCATTGGTGCACACTGAATGCATTGAAACTCTATGTGAAGTGTTTCTTCATTATCACCAACTAACCGACCAAACCAAACAAATCATGACGTTTGGTAACCCTAACTGTACGTAGATACCACTGTCACCTGTCCCATTAATTTCCTAGTTCACGAGGAAGTAGCAGCCGAACTTAACTACCACTTGCCTAGGCGTGTGTCGTACACATGAATAATAAAACCCTCAGCACATGACCTGAGTTGAGCCGCTCAATTAACGAAACATTTCATTATTATAATTAACCCACAAGGCCCAAACGGGCAATCGGAAATCCCATATACAAATTTAATACATTGAATTTTACAACCCATAAGGGCAAAATCATATCTGTGAAATTAATCGTATTTTCATATTTGTTAATTTTATATAGAGGCCTGAGATTCTTCGGAAAATAATGTAGTCACATAGATAAAGCTACAAATTTGGCAGCTTTAAATTCTTGTGAATTTTATTGTGATTATTATTTAACACATTATAATCTCAGAAATAATTAGGACGGTTCTTATCGAAATGCACATTTAAAAAATTACTTGGAATTTTCTATATTTATTACTAGTTTATCTAGAAACTATGGTGTAAATAAAAGTTTTTAAAAAATCATTTAATTTAAGTAGGTAATACAAATAACTACACTAAGCATTGCCCCTGATCAGCAAACGATTTTTTTTAGAAATACCTGATCTAATAAATACGTAGACGAATAACTTCATAAAATAATTTAATTCAAGATTTCCCAGTAGAAAACCTATTCAAAAATGCTATGATTGATTTGAAGAAAGCTTATAATGGTATTAGTAATCATAATGACTAATGAAGACATTTTATTAGGTACTTGTCGCAGAGTTTGATATAATATATTGATTGACCGAACAGTACGGATATATTTATTAATAATATAATTAATGTTATGTCGCCTTATCATTATTGATAATTGCTGATGTAATAAAATACACAATGGTTCAGGATACAAAGTATGTAAAAGTGATGTTCAAGACCAATCTTACCAAATAAGGAAGAGGTTGAAAAACAGTGGTCTTTGAAACATTTTTAGTGTACCTATAAGGAATTTTTCCGCAGTACTTATTGTAATTTTAAATGCAAAATAGCGAATAACAAAATTTCACCATATCAACACATTTTGCCAAGCTAAGTAGGTACCTATTAATAATATAACATGTTATTAAAAAATTACGCTGGATAAATAATTGACAGTGAAGTATGGCGCGATCACTTCCAGATCAAGTATTCCGCAGATAGAGGGGGCCTATCCAAATTATCCTGATGGACCCCCATCTCCAGCAGAATTGACGGAGGCCGTATCCAAGCAGAAGAACGGAACGGCTCCATGTGTTGGACAATCATCCACCGGAGTACTTGAAAGTGTAGCGTCACTGACATTGTTGGCCATTTTACCACCAACTAATGGTCAGGGTGTGGGAAGAAGGATAGGTGCCCAAGGACTGGGTGAATGGAAGAATTTTTCTACGTTGCAAAAAGAAGAGCATCCCCTTAACTGTGACAACAATCGCGTGCACTCACATTACTCATTGTTCCAGGAAGGTGCTAGCAGACATATTATACTACAGAGAGTTCGTGCCCACATCATGAGGGTATTAGAGAGAAATCAGGCAGGATTCCTGCCTGGTAGGTCTTGTGCGGATCACATTCATAACCTACGCTGCATTCTGCATAGGAGCAGGAATTCAATTCTTCTTTGGCTCTCTGCTTCGTGGATTATGAGAAAGCTTTTTGATAGCCCGCACTGGACCAACACTCTGTTAATACCTGGATGCATAGGGGGTGATCTTCGAAACTGAATCGGACTAATCAAAGCGCCTTCACACTGATAGCGAATTGACGAGTGAAGAATTGACGATGTTGTCTCAGATTGGTTTGAGGTCACCACGGAGTGCGACAGGGTTTCGTCTATGCCCCATTTCTGTATTATAATCCTCATGGATTTTTTCCTGAGGATGTCAATTCCGCCAGACCGAGGAATATCCATCTCCCCTCCTAAAAGCTCTGCTACCGGAGAGTTCGCTGATTGAGCGCCGTCCCTTATGACGAATCAGGTCGGGGCCCTTCAAATAACTTGTTGATATGCTTCATTGGCACTCCTCGTGCATGGGGTTAAAATCAACATTGGTAACAACCCTTGTCATGTGTAACAGCTCCGTGTCACTATGCCCCAGATGTCACCTGGCTTTGTCGGGACTAAGTCAGCGAAATGGGTCGAGTGCTTCAAAATACTTGGGAGCGTACATGACAGTAAAACGCAGAGTACAGAAAGAATGGGAGTGCCGGCTTGGTGTAAGGCGGGCGCCGCAATCAACAGTATGAAGGCTGTATGGTGATCGATATATGTACTCGGTAAAATAACAAATGACGCCTTAATAACTCCTGCATCACACCTGTTCTTCTCTAAGGCTGGCGAAACGTGGCACCTAACTAGGGCCCACAAGACAGCAGAATTCTCAAGTGTTTTGAGAATAGGTTCTTAGGAACGAAATTTTAGAGTGTGCGGT
Source organism: Micrasema minimum (assembly GCA_022494985.1). NCBI lineage: Eukaryota > Metazoa > Arthropoda > Insecta > Trichoptera > Brachycentridae > Micrasema > Micrasema minimum. The sequence continues at coordinate 28,876 of JAGVSP010000814.1, forward strand.
GGTTTGTCTTTTTAAGAACACATGAGGTGAGGCTACGGACTCAGCAACCCTTGGTATCTACTGTTCCATCCGCGCTAAGGCGTTTCGGCTGGCTGGGCCATATTACTGCGTATGCCTCCCGGAAAAGCCCTTAACCATGCTTGCCTATTTTACAAGGCATTCAGGTTCTCGGCGTCCCGGTCGTTCCACTGTATGACAATTCGTCGGCAGTTTGCGTCAGAGCTGCGGGACGTGCGACCTGACTTGGGTGGATTGCGCGGGAGTTAATCGGCCGACCGCTTGGCTGGAAGGCAGTTTGTGGATTCCATGAATGCTACACATATGGAGCGGATTATCGTATAATGAAATGATGTTTCGAAGGATATATCCTCATCCCTTATCTTCAGTTTTGTATATAAATAAAAGGATTTTCATTCTAATAATAAATGGTTGATACGTAACGAGTAAAATAATGAATAATTCTCCTTCGAAACATTGCGCTACGACCCCCCAACGGGGGGTGAGCATGCCAGATTCTTTTTTACACTAATGCTCCATGCTCCTTCAACCTACAGATTTTTCTTGGGCATCTAAAAATAATACATGAAAAATGTTGTCGACACCACGTTGCGTTGCGCAGTGTGTCACGTGCGGCCACGTGGTACCCGGTTTTCGCACAGGTGGGCATACCGGGCCAATGCCCCGCGACTTCGCTTATTGGCGAGGTCACTGCCAAATATATTATTATCACCAACACACACTTACCCACCTACCTTCTCTACTTTGCTATGTAAACATAAACTTACCAGTGTCTGACTTGTATACATACAATACTCATAGAAGGTTCTACATTTTCTACACGGACATGCGCAATTTACATCAATATACTTACGTACTTACTTGTTCGAGTGAATGTCGTTTCCATTTTAAGTTATTTTTCTCTGAATGAATATTAAACCTTATTCAAAAATATTAGATATATTATCTACAAACAATATTATTATTATTTACCCTTGTGGAGCCTCACATCCGCCGAGAGTACCCGAGAGTCTCCTAAAACAGTAGATAAAGCTACTTTTCTCGCGATTTTTCGGATTTTCTCGCCTGCTCGTGTTCCCGGCGATAATCTAGAGACATCCCATTATAAGTCATAGGTTTTGACTCATAAATTGAAAGACTTGTGATCTAGACAATTTGGACCTTCGCTTCGAGGGAAAATGCATCGGGATTGGAGGATGATCGTTTAGCTTGGAGTTAGTTTGTGTGCATTATATGCTTCATACGGTAAAACAGACAAAAAATATTAAAATACAACATTTTAATAGAATATCATTGTCAAATTAATGTTGAAATGCAGACGTTAGTGTTAGTTAATTATTTTATTGCATTGACCATGTCCCGACTTGGTAGATCCTCGTTAACTCCGGACAACCAAGTCATGTAAGTTAATTAATATTAAATTACGTACTCGTATTCCAAGTATGCAACCAAATAAACGTGGTTACAGTATTTTGGGTGTTGTTAAGTGAATAGGTATGTAAGTATATTATCTTAATAGGTTTACTCGTTAAGTGATTGATTGACTAAGTACCTCGCACATGTCATGTGGGTTAGGATTGTGGATAAACTTCTACAGAGCTACATAATATCTTACATCGTCGATAAAACAAAATAAATTTTTCTAAAAAAAAAATTGCAACATTCTCATTAGGAAATATGCCTTTTTTTCCTTAATAATTCAACAATGAAAGTGTATCATGTGACTGTTTATTTTTAACTTTTACTGCTTTATTTTTGACGTTACAAAGTCTTGCTTTTTATTTGAATTCAAAATGCACCGAATCAGAGTATCGTTCTCTTTAATTGTTCGACTGTGATTTATTCTCGTTGGCGTCGTGCCTTCGTGACAAGATCACGTCGTATGCGCTTTTGGATTGAATAAATACATTTTCATTTACTTTGCAACATATTAGAAAATGGGAAAATAATTTTCGAAAAGTTTAACAGGATAATTAAATACTTAAACTTTTGTCATGTACTCGAAAAATAAAACAATTGAGCACCAATGGATTTTCTCGTAAGGATTGAAACTAATTCAATTCAAATTTGTTTATAAAAAATGTTTGTTAACATTGGACATTTGATTTCGTTTTTATCGACCGCTTAAGATAATTCTGCAGAAGTTTATTATATATTATAGTCCACCACATAGAAACATTTCGAGGTGCCTCAACAGGTAGTCACTATGCCACAATATAGAATAGTATTTATATATTTTTTTTAAACTTCGGTCATTGAAAACCATCGCGCATCGCGACGGTAAAGGAGTTGATAAAATGTAATTTTCGGATTATTAATAGGTTATTTACAGTACTTTCTGTTGATTTTCCGGCTATAAACATTTTTAATTCGATTTGAAATTGAAAAAAATTTTTTATTTAGATAGTAAATACTATAGAAAAATACTTTCTGAAGTTTTTCTGCTTTTCTGCCATTTAGCCTCATTAACTGTTCGAAGCCTCATAGCTGTTGATAAATCTCTTAAATCATGCTTGAATTTTTATCTATCCATATGAAATTTAATTTATACTTTGCTACATACTTTTAAATTTTTAGATAAATCGAATTTTAATGTGATAAATGCGAATTCTATAACTTGATGATATAATAATGTACTTCTTCCAATAATTTCTATCGTGAATATTTCTAACGTCATAATAATGCATTGAATTCTCTATTATTTAATAATCAAAACGAATATTAACCAACCCTAACCTAACAATTTATTTAACTTGGTTCCCGATTGCCGATTGCCGATCTAATTTTGATAGCTTTTTATAGTGTAATAAATATTTTTTAATTGGAAAATAAATGGAACCATTGGGTTTAACACCACCACTTTAATTACTAAAAAAATACTTAGCACTTTTCTTTACTCACAAACTTTCTTTACACGACCTATTATCTATAAAAACACTTTTTTTACGAATCGATAAATATTTTTGTTATGCCTCTTGGGTAGTTCTATGGTTAAATTTAATACCTATATCTACGATAGGCAAGTAGTTTATAATTTTTCGAACTAAAACTGCTTTCTTTATAAATATGTAGATGTCGTAGATACTTCATCGTTATGTAATAATTAATTTAAGACCCATATAACATCTACAAAGCGTAATGTAACTTAGTTTTATAGAGAATTCCGTATACAGTTAGGAAAAACTGCATTCACTATACGCTATACGGGATAAGGTGATTTCAACATATGCGGGAAAATAGAAACAATTTAAAATTATTTAATGTATCAAAAGCTTATTTCATGTTAATAAGCTATATCTCGGAAACATTCCGTTGTTACGTTATTAATTATTTGACCCATTTTCCTTTTATGGAGTGTGATAAAAGATCCATAAATAATAACAAACTATGGTTTATACGTTGTAATTATGAATTATGTAGTAATTGATTAATTGAAATTACATTATATTATAATATGTCATCATATAAATGTATTTCTCAAATGCCCGAAATGAGTTTATGTTACTCACGGGACACACAAAAATTTTGTTTTAAATAAATAAGTAATAATAAACGCAGAATCAAATATAATATATTATGATATATTATATAATAAAATATTGGATTCTGGGATTCATATTATGCTGTCCACTATACCAAAGTAATTGGACGATAGCTGGTATTTAAAAAAATGTTAAATCGTAAATATATAAAAATATTAGGTATACATAAATACCTATATGCACAAAAAAACATTGGTTTTGATTTATACCTCACTCTCAAGAAACTACTGAAACTCATTCCGGGACTAAAATAACTTACAAATATTTCTTGAAAATAAACGTATAAACATTTTTTTAAATAGTATCTACACAAAGAAACAGCAAAGAGACAAGCGAGTTACTAAAACAATACAAATAAATCAATAAAAAGTATGGATTTGAAAGAATTGAACAATTTGTGAACAAAGTTAGTTTTTAAAAAAAAGTACTAAGTATCAACTATTTAATTAGTTTGTATTTTAACTTTGGTTTTGTCATGGAAAATGTTTCGATAAAAACTTCGAGATTGCGCTTTGCACTTTTCATTTTATTCCTTTTCTTTCTTTAATCTGACTTTGGTATGTACATAGTTTATTAAGCAGTGTTAGAGAAAATATGTTTTATTTCAAATTTTTATGGTGAAAATAAGTAGGTAATGTGATTTTTTTTAAATGTTATGCTTAAATGAAAGTAAATATTTTTAAAGAAAACTTCAGCTTATATCTAATGTCGCTGATTTATCGCACATAAAGAAATCTAAGTTTCCAAATTTTCCGCTATGAAAAAGGCAATGCACTGTCCGAAAATCGTCCTTGAATAAAATGTCGTCGGCACATTATACAGCGACTGAGTGTTGTAATAAATTACAATAATAAGTACCTAGAGGAACCTGGGGCTAGGACATAGACCTTACTTCGTACCCGGTACTAGCAGTTCGATCACCAACGTATCTACATGTAAATGGCATTCACGAGGCAGTTGTGACGCGTATATTTTGACGATAATCAGTCAAATATAAAAAAATAAAAAAAATTCTTATATTTTATTTTATCGTATTTTATTTAATATTTTTTATAAATACCTAATTATTATTTTTATTTTGTTTATTTACGCACAGAGGGCATTTACAAAATAAATATTATAAAAATTATCACATAATGCAACAATAGATAAAAATATAAACATGATAAGATAAAAATAAAAGCAATGCACATAAATTCTAAAGATGAAAAGAATATAAAACTACAAAAATTGGATAAAATATAAACGGAGGTAAAGCTATAAATTATAAACGACAAATAATATATTTAAGATAAAACTAAAAACCACTATTAAATTTAAAAATATAAACGCTATAGGAATGTATCCACAAACGCCTTCACCCCAATGTTTGACCATTTTAATTTTTTTAAATATAAATAAAGGCACTATATAATGTGCTTTTTGAGAAATGACAATGAAACGACTTGTTAATGCACTGAATTTCGACATCTAATAATTAATCCCGTTGATTAACTCCCCGCCTTTCACTTATCACTACCACCAATTACTTATCACTAGCAGTAATAATTAGTAATCGGTAATACTAATCACTGTAATCAGTAATCAGTCGGCAGTCACCACCGGCGGATGTCAACAATAGATGCTTTTGAAAATCTTCCCTTTGTCACGTGTCTCGAGTAATGTTAACAATCTGTATTGGAGGAGGAACAATATCTTCACGGGCCGGAAAAGACATAAAAATTTAATGACATCCATCATCAAAAGAATTCTTTCAACAAACGCCGATACCTACAACTGTTAAATTAATGGAGATTTGATAGAAATGTAGGTACACGTCTTCGTTTAATTGATTTCCGGGTGAATAGTAAAGTAGGGTCGTACAATGTACCTACTAGCACGTTTGAGTACCAGCCTTAAATCCGCTTTCCTAAAGAGCAGTAAAATGTATCTCATTACGCGTAGTGTTTTAGGTTTATATGACCTAGAGTTAGACTAGTGAGTACATCTACGTTTATAGAAACTATTTTCAAATCCGTAATTTTTAAAATTCTAATCGGATGCCATTTATAATTGACTTGGGCTGTATGGATGTATGGATAGCGTATAGCGCCACAAACGTTTATAAAACTGCCCCACAATATAAATACCATTGAAATGAGTTTTTTTTCATAATGTAATTGGTTCTACTAACAAAATATCATATTTTGATGTAATATTGTAAAAAGTATATTGCAGGTTAAATAGATAAATTCACAGTAGCCGAGCAGTAGGCTGAGATCTTGTCCATCATCCTAGACTGAGATTTATTCTAAAAAATAAAAATAAAAATATTACTTTATATTATTCAACTTGGTTCCTAAAGTAAGTACCTACTCCCTTTACCTTCTTATCATTTTAAATCATTGTCTGTCGGTCGCCCGCATATATTATTGTCCACAAAAGAGCGTAAATTTTTATTTTTAAAAAGGTGTATGATAGTTCAAATCAGTTTTAATTAACTTGTTTAAAATGAAAGCTCCTACATTTTCAATGGATAAAGTTTAATAGCACAGGCGCCCTTTTCCTTCTTCGTCCGAAACGAAATGTTCAATTAGCAATTAACCGCCCACGAAATTAGCATTTTTGTAATTGCACAATAAAAGTTTTGTGCCTACACTACTGTATCCACCCCTGATCCCTGGTTGAATTTAGCCATTTCCTTAAGTAAACACTGCACAAAAGAGAAATTATGTTTATTTTAACATTAAACATAATACATATTTATTGAATACTTACATTAATTTTTATTGTTTTAACCAAGCATAAGCGATGTTCAATTATTTATTTAATTACAATTACAGCTCAATTTAAGCAGATTTACACCAAATTATTTAAATAGACAAAAATGTAACATGTACATTTGTACATACAACAACAAAACAGTAAAGACATGAAAATAGAGTTTTTCTGTGGTACCTACTGTGCCGTGTTTGTGAGCTTTGTGTTGATTTTTTTTTTAATGTACTAAAAATTGGTTGATGTGGATAGCTGATATAAACGAAATAGGGAATATTGTAATGTGGCCACTTAACTCAGCTAATAATACCTACGTTATAGGCCCTTTTTACATTTTTTTATTTCGTACCTAGTTATAGCAAATTAGTTTAAATCTTAATTCAGATATTATTGATATCTCAACAGAGACAGAAAAACTCTGGAAACGAATGTGGGTTATCTAGGCGTTTACAGGGCTTATGACCTGTCATCGGCTAGGTTAAGTGGCCACTTGATGTACTACAAACAGTCCCCATTCCGTCTATCATCTGACAACCATATATGACCAATTTTTGAAACTTCTATATTTGATGAGTTTGTACAGAAGTATCCACATTTGAGTTGGTTTTTCGACAGATTTTAATATTTTTTCTTTCTAGTGACATCTGTTGAGAAGATGGTTAAGCATTTTTGGCAATCTAACTCACTTAACCCAGCCAATGACAGGTCATAAGCCCTGTAAACGCCTAGATAACCCACATTAGTTTCCAGAGTTTCTCTGTCTCTGTTGAGATATCAATAATATCTGATATCAGCCCAGCATGGGTATAATCCAGTAATTTGTCACAAGTATTTGTATACGTTCAAAATGTTGTTGTTAAATCTCAATTGTTCGATCAAAAATCATAAATCTTAACCTGGTTGTGGTGTAGTGGTAGATTCTGGGACTCCGGATTAGAATCTCTAGGTTCGAATCCCACTCCAGCACGACTATTTGAAAGCAGCCGAAATTGAAATATTAATTTGAGTATATCATACGATTTTCAATGTTTCTTTTTCTTTAAAAAAAATTGAATGGTGCATGTTATACATGCGTGATGACGACAGTTGTTGCGAATCACACTTTAAGCCCTGTATTCCCTTCTAAAAAAACAGTAATCTTCTTTGTCATTGTTCAGAATCTAGAATTAAGTATAATCTCAAAACGTTTTGAGATTAAATTTCCTCGTTAGGAGTATTCTCTGCGGGAGTAGGTATATATTATTTACATTTTTTTCTGGGATGCTCACAATGATTTTTTCTTGGTCTGCTGAGCACGGGTGTGTTGAACTTCATGTGCGATATATTATTATTGTGAACCGCTAAAGGATCTATGTGCTATGTGTGTTTGTAATAAATCATAAGTCACCGTTAGGGTAAGCTTGCGTACTCTGAGAGAGGCACCTGTGTTTCTTACAGGTGAAATAAACATAAACAATAGATTGTTATTTTAGCTATCTTAAAACATGATAATCTAGGCAATAAATAACTCATACATTTAATTCTACACTGCCCAGTGTAGTCTCGGAAGATATACTGAGAAAACGCAAAGGCACATTCTATTATTATTAATACCAACTCCTTTGCACATTCCTAGATATGATCTAAGATCTATCTAAGGCAATCAGACTTAGGCATTTTTTTGTACAATTTCGATCATTTCAAAAATTTTCATTACACTGAAGTTTTTAAAAATTTAACTAAATTTAACAATAGGTAGATCCTCATTAAGTTTTATTATCTAATGACAAGTACGAGTATATTGTCCATCAAACATCAACACCATAATACTGCATTATTGTAAAAAGAGAAACGTCTCCCATTCCAACGTCATCTTATTTTGTTATGTATCTTAGTTTGTGATAGTTAGGTACTTTCCTTTATTTGCCGCTCACGATTTTGTAGTCAGATGATTTTTAGATATGGCAACATTCGTCATCGGGATGTCAGGAAATCCGTGGTCATCCGAACGCCATACTTGCTAGGTATTATACACACTGTGATACACACATTTACTAGTATAATTTATAATCTGTGGTACACACGTGATCACCTTTGTAACAGATCTATAGAAAGTGTCCAATTTTTCCTCTTTTTGGTAATGTAGCTAGCGGAATTTATATTTAGCTGTCTAAATGTAACTTTCTTGCCCTCCTTGGTATGGACCTTATGTTATTTTTTATTTTGTCACGATCTACTTGTCTAGCTTCAAAATTATAATATGATACTATGGAGTTCTGTGGATTTCTCTTTCTCTCGACACCATATCGATTAGTTATGCTGTGATAATAAATGCCGCCTTTTTAACGCCTGCATCACACCTGTTCTCCTCTGTGGCTGCGAATTATGGCACCTAACAAGGGCCCAAAATAGCAGACTTCTGAGTTTTGAGAATAGGTAGGTGTCGCAGAAGAATATTAGATGTGCGGCGGTTTGATTTTGTTAGGAACACAGAGATGAGGCAACGGACGCAGCAATTCTTGGTATCAACAACTGTTTCACTGCGAAGACGTTTCGGCTGGCTGGCATATACTACGTATGGCTCCTGAGAGCCTTAACCATTAACCATGCTTGCCTATTTTACAAGGCATCAGGTTCTCAGCGTCCTGGACGTCCACTGTTGACAATCCGTCGGCAATTAGCGTCAGAGCTACGGGATGTGGACATGACTTGGGAGGATGCACGGGAGCTGGCGGCCGATTGCTTGACTTGGAGGCAGTTTGTGGAATCCATACGCCCAACATAGGGAACGGATATGGAATGATGATGATGATTATGATATTTTACTTCCTGTTATTCTTGACTTCGACAAAATCAAGGATTTTATTTACGATATCTCAACAGAGATTAAGATTAATTTTTCAAGCTTAAAAGAGAGACGCGTGCTGAGAACCTGGTTGCTAGAGCGCGATGTACTATATTGAGTTTAGAATTGTATTTTTATTTATATGTATTTTTTTTTTGCGCTAGGGTATGTATTGTGTACTTTTATTTTTAGTTAAATTTGTATTTATGCACCTACTGACGAGTTGCAGTAGGCAACTCAGTAGGACATGTATTGTTTTCTTTTATGCATATATTGAAATAAAAAATATTTAAAAAACTATTTTTAAAAAGTTAAAACTTAACCAACCCTTAATCTCAACCCAGTCAATGACAGGTCATAAGCCCTGTAAACACTTAAATATCGATATTCCCGAACTTGGAAAAATCTTATTCATCTCTATTGAGATATCGTAAATAAAAACTTATGTACTCCCGTCATATTCAAAATGTCGTTTATCTAAAATCATGGTCATAATTACTACTTTTTACTAACGCCCTCTTCTCACCTGCTTTACAAATAATGGATACATTGATTTCTTACTCATGAAATAATATTAATTCATTATTTACGAAAATATGAAAATAATTAGTTTTGTAAAATATGATTTCAGGATATACTAGATACACGCCTGGACAAAAGGGTGGATGAGATGATGAAACAAGGTCTTGTTAAGGAGTTAACAGAATTTCATGACAAGTACAATAAGCAAAGGATTATCGATGGAGAGTGAGTAAATTATCTTATCTTATTTTATGAACCCGGCTTTGTGCATCAAAAAAATGGCATTATTATTTAAAGAAATTTTTAAGGCCAAATTTCAAAAACTCGAATTTATTCCACTTTAATAAACATTTGTGGGACCAGTGAAGAACCTAGAGAGAACCTGGAACACTGATATAAAGTAACTATTATCTTTGAAGAGTGTTGAGCAAACTAATAAATTTATTTAAAACTGACACGGCGGAGACTTTCTTTATTAGAAAAATATTAGAATATTATGTGCAATAAAGATAAGTGTTTAAGTGCAAAGGATCGTCGTTCATTATTCGTCTCCTGCTCGCGCCTTCCCGGAAGTTGGCCTGCACCGCTTACGGATCATTTCCCGCCATCTACTCGAGGAAGTTTGAAAATGGAATACTCCGCCATCTTGAATATTTAACGTTCAAAATCTTCGCGTTCAATTAGTTTGGTCTTTTTCGCGTTCGATAATTCGATTCGTCCCGCGGTATTGGTCTTTTTTTTATGCCTAAGCGTCTTGTTTTTTTTGCTGGGCTTCAAAGGAGCCCGTGTGAACGATAATTCGAGTTTTCGTTTCCCATCGTAAATGCGTTACAATATTTTAATAATTGTATAAACGTATCATTTTATTGTTTTAACTTTTCATAGAGATTTTTAAATGCAGTAGGTTATTCATTTCCGCCAGAGATGGCAGACGTCCCTAAAAATGCTCTTTTTTGAAAACATCAATATTGTTAGTATACTTGTTAGCCAGTACGTGCATTCGTCGTATAGGTGAGTTTGCACTGTAATTGGTCGATGATTGCTACAGTAAAATAATGCATTACTACGGGTAACTCGACCAAAAGTCGTACACTAATTAAATTTGTTTAGCCAAACATAGATTTTAATACTTTAGTAGTAAAAAAGTTTAATATTCTTCTATTTTCTAATGTTTGTGTTTCAAAAAGTTATAATTTATGTTTACAATGGGTTAAATTTATGTTGGACTCTTTCAATGTTCTTTACGTAAACCTTGTAATAAGGAGACCAAATGACCGAGTTAATTTGACACTACAAATTGAATTACATTTATGTAGAATTTCAGACGATCTGCAATTTTGCGAATCGAATGATAATACTGGTTCAGCATTCTTCTTTCATATGATTTTTAAATGGCGTTTTATAATATTATCATACACTCACCTACTACTTTAGATTAACTTCCGTTATTAATATAATATATTGAGGTAACTTGAAATCGATAGTGGCAAATAAGAACTCATCGAAAGCAGGAAAATTGGCAGTACACAACGGAGTTCTGGTACCAACCCTTATGTATGGTAGTGAAGTATGGTGTTGGAAAAAGAAGGATTAAAGTAGACTGAATGCTGTTGAAATGCAATCTCTCAAGCGAATGTGTGGTAAGACTATGTATGATAGGTGTAAAAATGTCGAAATTAGAGCAGAATGCAAGGCTGAGATAACCATTATCGACAAAATTAAGAAAGGGCTTTTACGATGGTTTGGTCATGTGGAGCGAATGAGTGATGAAAGAACGGCTAAAAGAAGTTTAAATGCAAGTGTGCCTGGATGTAGAAGCCGCGGAAGGCCGAGAAAGACATGGCATGACCAAGTAAGACAAGTACTTGAAAGTGGACATGTGAAAAGTCAGAAAATCGGCGTATATGCATGAGAAGATATGAATGTAGAGGAAGCAAAGGAAGTCTGTTAGGACAGAGTGGTATGGCGTTCTATCATCTCTGCCTACCCCTACGGGGAAATGGCGTGATGGTTAGTTAGTTAGGTAACTTATTTTAAAATATATATTCCACATGTTTACTTCTTACTGTTCAAAATGGCCAACTCCTAAAAATGTCACCGCTTGACACTTTAATAAGCCAATAAAAACCCATCAGTGCCTACTGCCCATTAGACAAATGCTCGAATATCAAGCATTTTCCCAAACTGACTTGGTTCGTTCCCAGGCTAGTCAACCAGCGTGACATTTTCCCATGTGGTGAGTTATATACATACGTGGTTATGTGTATGTTAATATCTATCAAATTGCGTATGTAAATGTCCGTTAAACAATACGCACTTATGTAATAACACATTAATGTTATGTTTGTTATTACCTTGACCTATTGTACCACAAGTTGAGAAGTAGGATGGCCTCCTCCGAACCGGGCTTATATGACCAAAATAATAATCATTTGAATATAGTATAATGAAGAAAAACTTACCGTTATATAGGACTTTTGTATAGTTTAAAAAGTCAATGACGCTATATGTAGACTTATCGACTGTAGACCATAAGTTCTCAACGTGGGCGATAGCGCCCCTTTGTGGGCATTTGAGAGTTTCGGGGGGGCAGTAGAAGACCCTTAGGGGGCGTTGAGATGGCACTGTGAAGGCGTGGGCAGGTAAAAAAAGAGTCTAAAAATGGCAAAAAAACACACTAATCACATACTAATAAAGCAAATTAAACTTTAATATTTGTTAATTTTGGTTATTGTATGCATTGTAATCATTTTTATCACGTATGCGAAATTCATATATTTCGGTAGTTCGGGAATTGGGTGAAAATCGAACTGAAAGATCCCATTACATTCAGATCTTCATTAAATTGAATGATATGATTTTTTTTTTATTTTATTTTAATTAAAAAAAATTTTAACTTTTGATTTCACTTGGGAGGCGCTTGGTGGTTGTTCCATGAACTATGAAAAATCCAAATGGTTATTATATAATATTATCCCCAAACATAGACACTAGCGCCAATGTCAACCTTCATCCAACTCTAAAACGCAATACCTTCACGGACATTGTTTTTTAATTTTGAATATATATATTATCAGACAAAATGTACACAATGTTTCAATTTAATTTGTGCCTTGCCGCTATAACAATGTAAATGTGAACAATATTCAGCCAGTTCTTAGAAATATTTAGCTGTTTCTAAACCTCGACTTGGGGCAACGATTTCTAAATAAAAAGTTACTAAAATTATTCACAATTCATCATTAGATAAAATCGCATAATCAATTTATAGAAATGAGTATCCTAGAAACACATGGCATGATCAAGTAGATACAACAAATACTTGAAAGTGGTCATGTGAAAAGTCGGAATAATCGACGTGCGTGCATGAGAAGACGTATGAATGTGGAGGAGGCGAGGGAAGTATGCCAGGAAAGAGTGGTGTGGCGTTCTATCCTCTCTGCCTACCCCTTCGGAGAAATGGCGTGATGGTTGGTTAGTTAGCATCCTGTCTGTCGTATAAAATATGACTTGGTGGCGTTATCCGCTAACTATTTTATGTTTTTTTTTCTTCTCATATTTGAACTCTTATGAATTATGAATCCAGCAATTAATAATATGTGTACAATCCTCAGCTGTTTATGAAAATTTTCCGTTTTAAAATCTTAGTAAGCTGGCTTATTATACAGGATGTTTACTTTGAATAGCTAGCTGTCCCGAAATGCAGCATTGCTTCATATTTTATTTGAAATCTTAATTATCAGATACTTACCAGTGAAACTCAATAATCGTGAGATATTTAACTTCACGATAATTTGCGAAATCTAGTTTTTAGTACAGATCAGTATATTTTGCACCAAGACCTGTTCGACGTAATAACTGCACATGTATATCTATTAAATACATATAATGTAAACCTTAAGAATCGTATTGAATTTCATGTACCCGCGCTTTTTTTCATCCTGGCGTCACAAAGCGCCATTGTTTTGTTTTGTTTTTATTATTTGTGCAACGAAATCCGACGACAATGCTTGCGGTTAGTTGGACTTGTAATGAAACTGTCGGTTATTCTGCGTTATTTTATCGCGATTTTGGTGTAACTTAACAACTTGCCGTGCTTTTTATGAGGACTAGTCTATTGCTAAATCCATAGATATGACAAGATGTAGAAAGAGTCGAAGAGAGAAATTTATACAGTAGGTTAAGATACGTTGGGTTTAATAAAATAATATAAATCAAATGGCCATTTAAAAGCAATATCCTTAATAATAGGTTATGAAATTTATACAGTAGGTTAATGATAGGTTAGGTTAAATAAAATAAATTTAAATCAAATGGCTATTTAAAAGCAATATCCTTTATAATAGGTAATGAAATTTATACAGTAGTGTTAATGATAGGTTAGGTAAAATAAAATAATTTAAATAAATGGCTATTTAAAAGCAATATCCTTTATAATAGGTTATGAAATTTATACAGTAGGTTAATGATAGGTTAGGTTAAATAAAATAATTTTATCAAATAGATTTTTAAAAGCGAAATTTGACAATACATAATGAAGGCGTAACCCAATCGCGTATCAACCAATCACAGCTTAGCCCGCTTTTACGCTTTACTCTACAAACCAGAGACTAAAAATGTTTTGAAATTTTGACAGCTGCACGGCAAGTTGTTAAGTTACCCCGCGATTTTAATCAACTCTCAGCCAACGTAAGATAGTCAATTCTATGTTCCTTGTATGTAGCAATCCTGGATGTTACCATATTATTGTAGTAAATTTATTGTAGCTTTATTGAATTGTAGGATCTGTATTATTGTTTATTCTACACCTTTTTTTTTTTATTTATGTATAATCCTATTAGACCTAAGTTGTAAAGCGCCCTTGAGATCATATTTCATAAAAACGGCGCTATATAAATTGGCTTTATTTATCATTATTATTATATTTATGCATGGTTTAAGTAGTTCGAGAAATTGATAACAAATAAAATTTTATAATATGTGCCTATTTAAAAAAAAAAACAACGTCGATTTTGTTTGCCCTATACTTATTGCATGGGACCAACACAACGGATTTTTTTTTAATCGAAATGCTAGGCAAGTAAATAAAAAAATTGCAGTCACCTTTGTCGTTATGTTGATAAATATATTAAAATATCCAGAAATTAAGGCTTCCCTTTTTTTCATAGTATTCAAACGCTATTTTTAAAAAATCGGTTAGCCCATTTACCTACAAAATATTTTAAAGTATACCTATGTGATATGTTTATACAAGTGTTTGTGACGTTGTTCTCATCTGTGATTGGGCCTCCTAGCCTGTTGAAGTGGTTAAATAAATAAATTTAAAAAAATAAAAAACGTTTTTCGTAACTTTGTGGGTGTTAAATTCAGAATTTAATTTTTTTACACGCCACAATTTGTATTGCTGTCCTTGAGTTAGGTATCTCAATCCTCAATCATAACATTACAAATTACATACATAACGCTCAAAATTTTACTATTGTAATATCATTACAGGATTGTTTTATAAAAAAATATAGACAGCAATTCTTTAGTGAAATTATGAGAGCGATATTGGCGTGATATTCAAGGATTGTGGGACTTCTGTAGAAACAAGTTAAAGCCTGATTCACATGGATCAAATTTCATTTGTTCAAGATTATCAACCTTTGTGCACCTACCTGTACTTACAGTGGTCGCCAAACTTTAGAAAATAAATGTTTTAATATTAAACTCCCTGAGGACTATAGGTGTTCCTGCACCGAAAACATTTCACACTAGGGTGACGCGCCCAAGAATAAACATTTAAACTGCGCCCGCGCAATTTTAGAGAAAAAAAATTTTTCACTGATTCATTTTAATGGTTTTTGTTGGCTTAACAAATCAGACATGCGTTTTTAATAGCAATAACAGTAAATCGTTGCTTCCACCGCTAAATTACCTAACTGTCAATTTTCGCTTTTTGGACTAATTATAAAATATTGTCCGCAATGATGACCCCCACCACTCAGCAAAATTATACCTACAACTAAAAAAAAATGGTTTTAAATTTTTTTTATTTAATCAAAAATACTTTTATACAAAAATTATTATGCAACAAATTATACAAGAGACAATTATTCTTTAAACAAAATTCCATAAGTAACATTGCCATTATATTGTAAGTATATTTTAAGTTTAGTTGAAATAAAAAATAACAGAAAAAATATTCATTATACATAAATATATATGTTTTTTCACATTCTTCTGAAATGACTTTTTATGTTTTTTTCACTTTCCTCTAAAATGACTTTTTATGGTTTTTTCACTTTCCTCTAAAATGACCTTTTTACAGTTAGGTAATTTTACGGTGGACGCAACAAAATAGTAGTAAATGTTCAATTAATAATAGCATTAATATTTTATTTTTAATTAACAAAAGACGTCGTTTACGGCACTAATAACTGGCGTAACTAAATTCACTTCCCTCCAATGACTTATATATATATGAGGACCAATAACTGGCAGTGAGAAACGTTCCTTTTAGAAATATGTTTTCAGTAAAAACAGTCCAAGGTATGTGTATGTGAAATATTTTTATGTCAAAATTACATTTAAATAAATATTTCATATCATCGACCACTATCGGGAATCGAACCGCGACCTCATTCATGGCAGCCCAATGCGCTACCGACAATAATAATTCTGCCATGGTTACAGCTAGTCACCGGATATTTTATTACCAAACGATGCACCAAGTTAATAAAACGAAATCGTCAACTGTAACAAAGAAGAATATAAAATAAATTCACCAATTTTCCTGGTTGCTTTACTGTGGATTTAAAAATTGCAAACTATTTAATACTACCAGTGGTCAACGTACTGCTAGTTTGGCGACCCCTGCCTTAGTATAAAAATATTATATGACTGTATTAAAAAGTGTAGTAAGCAACTATTAGCATACATAGGTCTCACAGTTATGTAAGTATTGTGATTACAAGTAGAACTACGCTTCATGTTTTTATTTTCTTCGCTTATATGACACCTCGATGCTAAGATTTATCGACATTTTGTCTCAAGTAGTAGACTTTTTTTTAAACTTATACTACAAATATATTTTTGTACTGTAGGACTATTTATATCTTTTAAACGTTTTAAAAACCCTTAAAATTTAGAGTATTGGTTTCAAAGCATGATAAATATGTACATATCTTATTATTCTGTTTTATTGTATTGTAACCACCCCATCGCTAAAAGTTTTAGACTAAAAAGTAAAAAGGGTATTTTTAACATTTTTGGTATTTTGTGTTGAAAGGCTCTGAGATTGTAAGTCACAGTCGTAAAAGCAATCTGGGACCTGAATATTGTATGTTCTATGCAATTAGAGTTTAAATTTAGTGTGCAGAATATTATATATAATAATTATTATTTATTACAACTAACTAACCATTATGCCATTTCTCCAAAGGTGTTGGCATGTGTATTCCATCAATATAACTTGTTTTAGTCAACTTATTGATAAATTTTTCATCCACAGACCGACTGACTACACTAAAGGAATCTTCCAATCCATTGGATTCAAGGAATTCCACGATTACCTGATCCTGAATGAAGAAGAGCGGACTACAGCTCATGGACAGAAAATTTTCACCGAAAGTTTGGAGAATTTAAAAATTGCAACAAAGAGATATGCCAGAAGACAAAACAAAATGGTGAAGAATCGTTTTCTTGGACACCCAAATAGACAGGTACCTACATTGAAAACAATAAAAAAACCCAACCTTGCACTATTTATTCTAGTGAACCAAGTTCAAAACTAAAATGTAAGACATCACTCTACTAAAGATATGCAAGATGCTTCAGCTATTTAGACTTCAATAAAAGTAAACATATTATTACCGAATTCGTTGACTAATTATTTATAACAACTTTTTAGTCAACTCAGCACTTTGCTATTGCAGTTAACAATAGAATTAAAGTTTTTTGCACATTTTTCAATGATATCATATATTAAGGTAGGTAGGTAGGTACTTTTACTGTCTGATTGCTATTTGCAACAGGATCAAATCATCACATTGCATTATTTTCTATAAAAAAGTTACGTGAGAGACTAAGACACTGGACTCACGCTATCTGGGTTCGATTCCTGGTGGGATAGCAAAAACAAATAGTAATTTTCTCATGGCTTTGGGCCTGTTGATGTATCCGTCAAATCATTTGTTAACATTTACATTCAAACGATAACTAACAATTTGACGGATACTTCAAGTTGACAAAACCTGAAGCAACCGGCCCTTAGTGTTTTGAGATGTTGTTAAATTATTTAGATTGGTTGATAAATTAATGTAAAATTAATCCTTAGTTTCATATTTAATTGCTAAATGGCATGATAGATGCACCATCTTTACTGACTCAAGTGACTTTCTGTATTCCAGTCCGTAGGTTGAGAAATAATGACATTCTGTTCCTTAGTCACCACAAAACTAACTACGAGTTGCAGTAGGCAACTGAGTAGGACATGTATTGTTTTCTTTTATGTAAATATTGAAATAAAAAAAAATGGTTTTCATGCCCCATTGTCTCGATTGTGTCGTATTGTAAACTCAAGACAGGATCTGGACTTCTTCGGTGTTAGTCTATCAAGATTTAAACATTCACTGAAGTAGACCCGATCCTGTCTTGAGTGTGTCCACATTTGATTTTAATTGTCTAAGCTTCACCAATTTAATGTTCTGCCACTTATTTTTACTGCTTGTTATTCATTTTATGCTTAACCATGTATTTAAAATGGATTTTTCCATAAATAAATAAAATCAAATCAAATAAAGTAGGCAGGTACGCTATTAAAAATAACAGCGATTCTTAGTTGCTTGGGTACTAATAATGTTTAAAATTTGGTTTCAGGTGCCACCAATTTACAAGTTAGATACTAGCGATGTTTCGCTGTGGATGGAAAATGTATCCCAGAAAGCTCTACAAATTGTTGAACATAATTTAAACAATTCCGAGTGTCCAATTCAACCAGAACAATTTGTCACTGGACTTAGCTACGTCGATGGGAATAATCCAAATGCATCTCATTTTTGTGACACATGCCAAAGAGTCTTCATCGGTGACCATCAATATAAGATTCATATGGATTCAAAAAGGCATAAAAAACAGAAGAATAAATTGTTGAAATCTGCGAAGATTTTTGGAAGTGATAAACCCTCTGATAAGCCAGAAGGAAGTAGCAGTTTCTAAAACTGTGAATCCCTTTTAAATTATTTTTTTTGTAATTCAATACATAATCATTTAATAAACATTATCTTTAAAACGTTGACTGTTCGAACATTCGTGTGTGATGAGAGGATTTCACGAAGAGCCATTTACACACTTACTAACAGTATTTACTTCTCATTATCCAGCTGAATCAAGGCGAGTTGTTTATGTGTTAGCATAGCTCTTGATTATTGTAATATATCTCATAATCAGAGTCTCGACTCTAGTGAAGTGAAGTCTAGTAAACGGAAGTAAGCAGAGAATGTAGCACCCTACTGCAACTTTACATAGTGTTTAATTTCTAATAATTTCTCCTTTGAGAGAGATCACTTGTCGTATCGGTCGGTCTCAGTCAATACAGATTTTTGCGATCTTTTTTTCAGTAAAAAATTGAAGTTGACTGAAGAAGACCGAAGTAACATGAAGTGACCTTCTACACTCTACAAAACTCGGTCTAATGCCGTTGACTTCATGAGAGTATAGATGGAGCTATACAAAGCTATAATTTTGTAGAAGACCTATAAAAATGAACATCATCAAGCAATTTTGCAGAAAAATCTCCAGTATTACTTACATACTTTTTAGACCAGCAAACAACCTTTTAACTTATTATTAATTATTAGAAAATATTTCTCTAACTAGAAAATATTACTACACCATGAAAATATACCAAACTCTAAATATACAAAGTAAAATATACAAATAACTGTCAAACTATTTGTGATAATATTTATTAATAGTAGGTAAAACTCTTATCTTTATGTTCATGCTCTGGGTCCAGCGTCCATCACGTATATGTAAAAGACTTCATTGAATTGGGTGGATGACTCAGTATAAAACATTGATTAAATTAAAATGTTAAAATCTTCATCCATAACTATATCCCCAATGAAAAACACATCAGATTTAGGTGCATATTGACGGTTGAATGGAAAAAGTTACCAAGCGACATAATATTATATGTGCAAAGGAAAATAATACCAAGCTACATGATTGGGGGGATGACTCAGTATAAAACATTGATTAAATTAAAATGTTAAAATCTTCATCCATAACTATATCCCCAATGAAAAACACATCAGATTTAGGTGCATATTGACGGTTGAATGGAAAAAGTTACCAAGCGACATAATATTATATGTGCAAAGGAAAATAATACCAAGTTACATGATTGGGGGGATGACTCAGTATAAAACATTGATTAAATTAAAATGTTAAAATCTTCATCCATAACTATATCCCCAATGAAAAACACATCAGATTTAGGTGCATATTGACGGTTGAAAGGAAAAAGTTACCAAGCGACATAATATTATATGTGCAAATGAAAATAATACCAAGTTACATGATAATATGTCATTTTCCTTTGCACATATTATATCGCTTGGTAACTTTTCCTTTCCCCCGTCGATATTATTTAAGTAGTAGATAACTGGACGATGTCTTCTATATTATATCCTTTCTCTAAGAATTATTACTGTTTATAAAAAAACATGGCTGTAAAAAAACAAAAAAGTCTTTTTAATTGCGTGCTCCACACTTTTATCCATGTGATTAAAAAATACTTGATACGCAATAAGTAAACAGTAAGTTTCCTAATTACTTACATTATGGGAAAGTAATATTGTGATCAGCAAGCAAGGATCAACACTTCAGACTTAAGTCTATTGATATTTTTGATAATTTTATTGTGTAACTTGTTCTTTACTAAATAAAAGTTAGTCTCAGCATGCCAAATGTGCATTTATCAAATTGTTCCTTCACCCAAATTGACACAATCCCAGTTAAAACAAGCAGATATTTATCTAAAACAGAAAATTTATGCTATATGCAATGATGTTAATTTTCAACATGTCTCTGGTTATATGATAAAATTTGAGTTATGCCCCACAGTATTTACTTACTATAAACATATTAGACAATATTAAGCGCAGTTTATCATATCAGCCCGTGAAGCTCCACTGCTGGACATAGGCCTCCCTCTGCCGCCTCCACTCCTAGCGATCCTGCGCCGTCCTCCAGCAAACTTATTGGGATCGTCCACCCATCTCATCGGTGGACGTCCTTAAGGTCTCATTTCTAGATGATATTATAGCAATTATATATGTCACCCGTAATTGTACCATAATGATCATGATGTCTCCAACAAACATGGATGGAGATTTTGTATCTGTCGCCTTAAGCTTGAAAAAAAAGGTGATGCGGAAATAAACAAGGTTATCTAAGATTTTATAACATAACATTTTTTATTGTTTCTTATATACTCTATTTACTACAAATTCAAAGTTCAACTACTTTTCAGCAAACAAATCTTCTAATTGTGGGTCGTTAGTGTCCAAATACGAAGTTCTTGTAGTTTTGGGAGCTCTTAAATCATAGTCAGCAACTTCTGGATGTTTGTTGATAATATGTTCGTAGGCATAACAAAGTCGTTTAAATTCATATTGCGTTATTTGGAAAGGCCGTGTTTTCGGGTCCATATTTGCAATTCTGAACATTTCCTCAGATAACTCGTCTTCGCGATTCGGAGGGAAGAGTGTCTTAGCACCACGAATACAGTACTTCTGTCTTAAATGGAAAGTTTGTCTCAGAACCTTCTCTACTAACTTGAAAGGGAGCGGAATTACCGGGTCCCGCAATGGAGTTAGAGTAACGACGCCCACGTCCACGTCTGGCTTGGGAACAAAGGCTTTACCCGGTATATTAAACTTGTGATTCACCTTGCACCAGTTCTGGCACATTACGGACAACCTGCACCGCTGAGGACTTAGGATTGGGGCGGCCATCCTCTCCGCCACCTCCTTCTGGAACGTGAGTGTCATCCGACACCGTCCGTTAACCCAAGGTCCAGAGCGTTTAGATATCATCTCCAACCATCTTACAATAAGAATGGTAGCTACACTAAATGGTAAATTTCCGATCAAATGTATTGGCGGAGTGTGCTCATACCAGGGTTCCTCCTTAGCAGTATAAGTAAACACCTTCTCTAAGTTCGTT
This sequence comes from Micrasema minimum, assembly GCA_022494985.1. NCBI lineage: Eukaryota > Metazoa > Arthropoda > Insecta > Trichoptera > Brachycentridae > Micrasema > Micrasema minimum. The sequence continues at coordinate 50,755 of JAGVSP010000814.1, forward strand.
GAAAGAATATCGCCAATTATAATATTGAAATCTAAACTGCCAGCGGATGCTTCGGAGAGCATTTCGAGTGTAGGTACAAATCTGGAATCCTTCTCTACTACAACTAGTTGAGTGGGGTTTTGCCGCATTATGGAGCGTGTGATACCTCCCGGTCCAGGACCAACTTCACAGACGTGTGCTCCTTCAAGTTTACCAGCAGCCCGTACTATCTTGTCTGTAATTCTTTCGTCCATTAAAAAGTTCTGAGATAGTTGCTTGATTGCTCTTAATTTGTACAATCTGACAATATCGCGTATGGTAGGTAGAGGTGGTAAGCGCAAGTTAAGCTTTGGTGCGAGAGACATTTTGAATGTTGTTATATTGATTCACTGATAATAAAAATATAACTTAGGTATGGGCGAAGTTATTCTTTATGTACTGTGGCAGGTTCTATAAAGTCATCCAAAAACCGCTCCTGTTTGACGGCAAATATAGAATATAGATAAATTCCAAAGACTCCGACGCCTAGCAGTGAACCAGTAATAAGATTATTTCTTCTTGTTATTTTGAGCCTTTGTACACGTTCCAAATTTTTGCTTTCAACGATCTTCATAAAGATAGCCTCACCTTGGGTATATCCGGATTTGGTTGCAGAACTGACGGGAGAATTCTTGTTTTCCATTATTGAAAGAGAAATGTTTGCCGTCAATAAACGGCGCTTTATAATTTTATAACCTCTACAGAGTTTGACAGATGCGATTTCAGGGTTTTGACAAATTAATGGCGACGAAGAGTTACACAACCAACTGAGTAGGAAACTGTAATTTATATCGATAAAAAAGAAATCTGAATGTACACGGTTGAAAACCATACTAAAATTCTGTGCTTTTAGATTCGAATATAGATGGCAGTACTATACCAATTTATGTTTTGACATTTTTTCCTTTGTCAGCTGTTAGTGACGTTTGAGAAAAACAACATAACAAGAAGGCATGCGCATTTTGCCTCTCTCTCTGATGTACGTTTCTGTTCGGATTGAGTCGACTCCGCGCAGTGCTGCGTCGCATTTGCGAGCAATCGCGTTTAGTGTTGACGATAGTCGTTTGTTTACTGTTTATATTTTGAGATGCCATTTATTTCCAAGGATTGGAGATCACCAGGAGAAGAATGGGTAAAAACCCAAGAAGGCTGGGAGAAGAAAAAAGTGTTAGAATGTACAGCGCAACTAGACAACCAAAGGTCAGAAGCCATAACTTTTTTCTACTAAAACGGATCAATGCACTTTCATAGTTTCTTTGTTCGCAAATCCACTTCTTGTCACCTTTCCGTAAACAATATTTTGTTTAACTATCCCGTTACGTGTTTAGGTCCGTGTTATTGTATTACAAATTATGGTGTAACTTAAATCAATAGAATAATATTTCAACTCTTCTTATTTTGAATTATTGGTCAACCATATAGGACAATTTATTTTCAACTACAACATTATTACTTAATATTAAAATGTAATTTTCTTAATACAATCATAACAGTTAACAGTGTTTGTCTTGTTTTATTATTAGGTAAATATAGGGTGACTATCTAGGTATTATACTTGATGGTACTTACAGTCATCACAATAGTTTCTGCGCCTGTGTATAATATTCAGGTACAATGTATACTATAGGTAATTTTAATTTGTAATTAATAATATACCCTATTATTGTATTATCATGATCATCATTCTATATCTGCTCCCTATTTATTTATTTACAATACTATAATTTTATGTGACAAAATGTAGAGGTAATTTTTAAAGCTCAATCGAACCGTTGAATTGTCCAAATTCCTTTAAAAAATTAGGAATCTTGAAAAATACCAAAGCGAAGTAAAAACATTTTTATATATTACTCATTATGTTCGATTCCAATAAGAATCTTGTTGGCTTCATTTAAACCACCGCTATTGTATTTTTAAGTAGTTATAATGCATGGCATGATTCGATTCGAGTTTATTTAGCCAACTGTGATTTCAAACTAAACTTATTAGTAATAAGTAATGACATAATGTTGATAAATATGGCTTATTTATCTATTATACATCAAACGGTACCTACAAGTACTTTTTACGAAATTGACACTATTTTATTAATCGTAAAAGTGCCTGACCATAAATGATAAAAAGTAACTTATTAACACTATTATGCACTACATATATAAAATGTTTAAAAAAAAAAAAAAAAAAATTACCTATGAGTCGTACCTACTAACACCAACGCACAAAAAAACTATTATCCTCTCAAAATATGGTTTTCCTAGTTCTAGGCCACCAAATGCTAGCTATCAGCCCCCTGAACGCCGCTTTTTAGCCGAAATTTCAATAGAAAACTAAGCGGTCGAAATTTGGCAGTCCAAGTGCCATTTCCCGGCCATTGAAAAGATACTGCTGGCCGAAAATTAGTTCTCATTTCCTAGGAAATTATCGGCCATTGTAACTTCATGGAAAAACACAACGGCAAAGAACTGGTCTTTGTTTTGCAAGTTTTCGGCCGCGTAAAATACTCAAATACGCGTTTTTTTTATGAACTTGATTAATTTTGGTGGCCGGAAACTGACTAGGATGTACATATTTATTATAATATAATCATGAGAACTAAAAAGACAGAACATCAAACGGACTTGTATATCGTAAGAAAAGAGATGGCAATTGCAAAAAAAAAATTAAAAACACTAATGCATTCTAAAATAAATAAATAACATTACATTACACAATAATGTGATTTTAAGTTAAAAAAATAGATGCAAGTCATGCAATGTATTTTCTCAAAAGATTTTCCGGTTTCCACTATCAGACATTCGATTAGGTAAGACAGGATCTTGACCCGAGGTCGTTTTATCTTTTGATAGCCTAAATGCTAAACTAAATGTTTGTGTAGGTACCTACTTACTTTTACTCCGATTTTTATATCCCTTTATTTTACAAAAAGGTGTTTAAAAATAAATTGACTCCACCAACCACCAACACTTCACTAATTGTTAGGATTAAGTAAGTACCTAAGTCACTAAGATTTTCATTAAACAATTCAATTTTTCAATTTTTATTTGCATACCTACCTACGTATTTACGTATTAAATGCTGAATACTCATAAAAGTGAAATAAAAATGTTTAGTGCACTTTCACTTATTTATTTATTACACTAATTTTTGCCTTGTAATGGGCATCCTCATACTGCTCTGTACATCTTTTTAAAGACAAGTTTTCTATTAAGGAGGTTTTAGATGGCACTATCCAGAGTTCATATTATATAACTCAGTACTTACCTATCTATTGTATTTGGGTCATGAACATCATGCATTATCTTTATCTCCCGTATTCGCCCCACTCTACGTTGTGAGCAGTTTGAAGTTTTGGATCTGGCCTAGTTTATAGGAGAACCGGGATGCCAGAGTTTGTATATTTTTAGTATTACAAACTTTTATTGCGGAGTTTCAAGGAGTTTCATTAATTTTCATACAAGGCAATATGGTTTATATACCGCACCATCCACACCAGGGGCGTGCGGTCGCCTTTTTGATTTGATGAAATAATGCGGTCTTATTTAAAACACTTCCAGACCTATGTAGAATAAAAATATACTTTCCGGTTTAATACCTAAATAACTTATTTATCATATTGCGGAATCTCATTTGCAATCGCTTCACGGGTAATTAAAACACACAAAGGACAAAAAAATATCTTATCGATTAGGTTACGGTTCAATACAAGAACAAATTTGTCCATTAAAATTTTTTGTTGTAAAAAGCAGACCTTTTTTTTTTATATGATTTATTGTGTCGATTTAAAAGTAATTGTTTTTGGTACCATGAAACACAATAGAACCATCTTTTTTTCTGGGCGGATTTTCGATTAGTCTATTTTAGTATTTCGTCCGATTTGTTTATTTTATTTTAAGTATTGAATAAAAAAAAACTCAAAGCGCTATAAAAAGGCTTTTAAGTAATAGAAATAGGCGAATGTTTTCATAATTAACAAATAAAAAATCAACCAATTTAAATATTCACAAACGAATAAAAAAGTTGCAGGATTTAATAATTAAATTAAACGGAAGATTTGGATTTTGCTCGATAAAAATACTTTTTATTTTTTTTTCAATTTTTCTTTTTTCTTTCAATTTTTCCAATTTTTAAATTTTACAATACATTTTTTGTACAGTACGCCCCTGGTGCCCTGGCCTCACGATACTTTGCTTTTAGCTACAAGCTATGATTATCTTTAATGAATTCGAGGACCACCTACCCTACGTACAGAGTACCTATATAATGTACATTTACATACAGCATAGGTTCGTCAATTCGTCTACTTTTTTCTGACTTTTCTGTTGAATTATTTATAATATTTAATTACGTAAAGCTGCATATGTTACATACAAGAAGATTGAACTACAATAATAAGGAATATGATCTGGTTGCTCATTGTATTGTCATAATTTTTTTGTAGATTTAAGTTTCGTAACTAACAACGGTTTTTAGAGAAATCGTTTATCTTTTTTCTGTCAGATTGATTGTTGTATTGCGTGGAAGGAGTAGCAGTAGGCTATTGTGGTTGTCAAGTTAGTGAGTAGATTTAGTATTACCCACTTTATTACATAATAATATTATACGGGCGCTTTTGAACAATCTTCAATTAAAATGGGAAAATTCCTAAATTTTACAGACAGCGATTTAATTTGTTTTGCAAAGAAAATAAGTCATTTATTATACATGAAAATAACCCTTAAATTGCCTATTCTCATTTCGCTTTTTAGAGCTTATTTATTATGTTATTAATAACCGCAAATTATTAATTGTTCTGAATATTTTCTTATTGTAATTTATCAACGAACTCGATGACTCACTGTACCTATTACCTATGTATTTATCCTTTTTATACAAAACCGCTTCATTTCTCGTGTGGAATTGGCCAAGTAGTTAAGTAGTCTAGAAGACGAATTCTTAGAAGACAAGCTTTGCATCTCGCAATAAAAAAGATTAACTCAACTAATATGTAAATAGATTTTAACTGTACTTCCGATCCTGGCCTATCCCTCTCTTCCTCGTGCATAATTATACTGTTTTGTCTTTGTTTTATTAGGTATCCGTGTATGTTTAGGTACAGCACATACGACTTCTATAAATATACCACTTCTGTTCTCCTGTTGTAATGACTGAACTGTTTTTACCACTTAAAACAGAATGGCGTAGGTACATATACGTTGTTATGCTGTCTGGTGCATTTTGTGGAGTGCCTACCTACAGTACCTAGGAACTACGCCATATCGTGGTGCCTAATCCTTAATCCGCTGTATTTTGTGGGTAATAATCATAATGTTTTGATCAGGTACAACTTTTTGAAAAAAATTACAAGATAAGTAATTTATTGTTCTATATCAATTACAGCTAACCTCCCATGGGGATGTAACTACACTAGTAATAAATTAATCATTTTGGTACCCGATGATTGTTCCATAAATATTTGCATTTATCGTGGTTGTTGAAAAATTCATTTATTATCGTTAAAAATTTCCAACTTTGAAATAAATCATTACATTCTGTAGTTAGGTACACGAACATAGTGCAAGACTAACTTGCCGGTTGTCATCTGTGTATTAGACTTACAAATCATCACACAATTTCTCCTAAGGAGTAGGCAGAGATGATAGAACGCCGCACCGATCCGACCGTCCTGGCACACTTCTCTCGCTTCCTCCACTTTTAATAAATTAATAAATTTTCGTGTAAATTTGTAGAAGCACAATCGAAAATCAAATGAATTCAATCGAAAATGGCTTTAGGAAGCAATTTTTTGTATACAATAATATCATTGCTTGTATAAATATCTATATTTATTTATATTTACGGGCAAATCCATTTTAAATACAAAAATAAGCATAATAGGGATAACAAAGCAGTCAAAATAAAGTGACAGAACATTAAATTGGTGAAGCTAAGACAGTTACAATAAAATATGGACACACTCAAGACAGGATCGGGTCTACTTCAGTCAATGTTTAAATCTTGATAGACTTACACCATATTTATTCTTGTATATAATATACCATATTTGAAAGCACCTATGTATCGTGTATTGTGAATACCCTGTATTGTGTACATATTATGTGTTTAAAAAAGGAAAAATGCTCTCTGCCTCTGGATAAAACTGTTTTGCTGTTGCATTCCTCTGCCGCCTATTTTCTTTGCTCGATTTTTCATTCTGTCTTCTTTTTTCCTTCAGGGATGGAGACATATCGGACGAGGCGGCTGCAAATTCCGAGAACACGTGTCCTAATGTTGCCCCGCACTGTCGCATTACTATCAAGTGCACACGAGAGGTATGTATAACGTATATCTATTGCAACGTGGAATTATATCGTCATTGAATTATTGTAAAAATATACAATGTCATCTGTGCGGAAACATTAAACGATTACACATACTTTAGCCTCGCGCCTCGTTTAGATAGGTTATATGATCGAAATACACTGCTCTTGGTGTACCAATGCAGTGTCCTATGCACTATTATTATTGTTTAAATTGTTATAAATTTATTAATAATTAAAAAAAAAAAAAAAACATTAAATCTGTGAAATGCTCTCCTCGGCACGGGGTCCCCCAGTGAGGAATGCATTTAAGATAAAAATATAAAGCAAAACTGTAATAAACTATAAATAAAATTAAAATAAGTGCGGATAAGAGAAATGATGATCAATCTTCGAGCGTCAATTTGTTTTATTAGGAAGAATTAGAAATAAATTAGATAAAAAAAACATCACTTCTAATATACAAGAGTATAATTGTCCCACATATAGACTCCTGCTCATCTATATTATACCTTAGTAATGAAGGAGAGCTAAAAAAATTACAAATTCTGCAAAACAAAGCAATGCGAATCATATTGAAGTGCAGTAGAAGAACAAACATTAAAAAAAATGATTAAACTCTTGAATATTATGTCAGTAGACCAAAGAATTAAATATAATGTTGCTAATGAAATTAACAAAATTGTTAAAGGGATAATTCCAAGATATTTGCAAAACAAATTCATTCATAAATATGCAACAAGAGGTTCAAAAAATATAAGATTAGAAAAGAAAAGAAAAACTTTGTCACAGAATTGTCTCATGTACAAGGGCATTAAAATGTATGAGGAGATGCCAGAGGAAATAAAAAATGAACAAAATTTAAAATTATTTAGGGCTAAGTGTAAAAAATATATGTGTAAGAAAATATTCGTGTAGATAAGAATAGTTAGGGAAAAAATAAATTGTAAAAAGTGTAATGTTATAATAGTGTAATGTTATAATATTAGTCTATGTAAAATTATATAGTACTAAATAAATATAATAATAAAAAAATAAATTAAGTGTAATGTTATAATATTAGTCTATGTAAAATTATATAGTACTAAATAAATATAATAATAAAAAAATTATTAAAAAAATTGTAATGAAATTTTCTTTCACTTTTAAGCGCATTTTATACAGGACAGAAAACTGTTCAGTTTCTTGTGCTGATGGATGATAAAAGAACGGCTAAAATAATCTATGATGCGAGTGTGCCTGGATGTAGAAGTCGAGGAAGGCCGAGAAAGACGTGGCATGATCAAGTAAAACAAGTTCTTGAAAGTGGGCATGTGAGAAGTCGGAATAATCGACGTGCGTGCATGAGAAGATGTATGAATGTGGAGGAAGCAAGGGAAAGTGTGCCAGGGCAGAGTGGTGTGGCGTTCTATCCTCTCTGCCTACACTTTCGGGGAAATGGCGTGATGGTTAGTTAGAAACGTAGAATTTCGCTTTTCCTTAAAAATGTTCTTTCAAATTTGTTCTGTTACAAAATCTTAGGTAGGTTGCACATTTTAAAATAACATAACTAATTTTTACTATTAAAAAAATGCATTAACATTAGATATCTTCTAAGAGTAACTCGCTTGGAATAAATCGTGGCATGTTACTGTAAATTTTGTAAAAAAAATTTTATTAGATTGCGTCGCGTCGTGATTTATAAACGTGATGAAAATAGGCAAATCTCTGTGCTCTGTGGTTGGCGCTGTTTCGATTTGGTCATCCGGAACACGGATGGTACCCACCTACCTACTATACTTACAAACATGGCGACGCGACGTTCTCCAAAATGACAGGATTTAAAAATAGCCCCCCTAAAACTTTTTACAGCTCTATTTTAAAATACCTACATACTTAGCGGCTTCATAAAATAGACATTCTTTAAAATAATTTACCATACTCGTATTTTGTAATGGGATTTTTCTTTTCTACGACTCGACTAGACGCGGCATAGTAGGTAGTCACCTACCGTATCTAGTTCAGAGCCGTGCACTATATCTATATATTTTTTTAATATGTTTACCAATCAGTTTTTTTTAGATAGTTCAGTTTGGTTAATTTTCACCGACAAAGCATGGCTACATAGACTGCTCAAACTATATCTTTGAATAACTGATACGGATTAATGAATAGGTACCTACCTGCACTGTAAGACATTATTTTATATTAGGAATATGTTTCTAGGTAACTGAAAAAATTTCCCGGCTGTACGCTTGTGACCCAACAATAATTTTAGGCGAAGTAAGACGACCATAAGATGCAAATCTTCGTTTAGCGCATTACCTTTACCACTAGGCCACAACCGTCTCTGAAACTTAATTTTTTTCAAGTTCAACGTCATAATTTTGTGAAAACGTGATGAAAGACTTCATTTCACTGTTTATGCTTTTATAAAAACGTTAAATCCGTCCATAAAATATTTTCCGGGGTTGATCCTCTATCGGAGCCACTGCACTCCCCGCCCCTGAGTTTAGTAGATTAGTACGTAAGAGTACGTAGTCTTCCTTTGTTATATTATGTAGCTGCCGAGCAACGTATTTTGTATCCAATTGTAGTATTTATCTGCATGTGAAAGTAACGCGAAATAAAATTGTTACCGCTTCGTATTACGTGACTGACGTAATCTTAAATTACTGACCTGTATTATTTTCATTTTCCCCTCCCACCGTTTACAAATAAATAAATTAGCTGTTAAAATAGTCGAACGGGCGAATCTACCAATTGAGAATTTGCTAATGCTAACTTTCCATCGAATTTTCCTGAGATGTTTTTGACGTGATAACGTCTAATAAATCGATGAACGCCGGCTGCACACACGAAAAAGCATGACTCATTGTCACGTTTCACCTGAGCCGAGTGTGCAAGCGAGAGCGCGGAACAAGCGATAGAGAGGCACGATCGGCCTAAGCGTTCGGTTTGTGACGCATCTATCTCTCTTCCACTCCTGCTAGCACAACAGCCAGTATGTGCCACCGTTCTTTGATGAATATTGATGCCGATGTACCAATTCTTCTTTGCGGCGACTTCAACACAAACGTGAAAAATGATGACACATTCCTCAAATATATGAAAGATACGTACAATCTCGAATGCGTTTCAGATGTTAATAAGTCAACAACGCTAAGAGTAACAACCATCGATTTTCACTTTTTCAAGGCACATTACACTTGAAACTACAAAATAATGATAATTCAGTAATAATAATTTAATTCAATTCATAAAAGTATGCTATTTCTCATCAATGTTTCTTATGTAATCACGTAAAATTATCGTCCGTAAACCGACTTTACAGACAACCAAAAGTTTTTTCAAAAATACTCTTAATAGAATAAAATCGCTATACTTAATGATGATTACTACTTATAACCAAATAATAACTGTCTCAAATTTAGCTATTGCATGTTTAGTTTTTACCAATGCCGCAAGTAATAAACTGATGGACATTGTGTTATTTTAGAAAGTGGTGTATTCTAGCCATTGAACTGATTATAAAACAATTATTTTAATGCGCAATAAAATATTTTAAGTTATGCATAACGCAACGTTCAGTAGTTTAGTCACAGAGTGCGCTACTTTTTATAATAACGATTAAAACAGTATCCAGGGCAGATATTTGATAATTTCCTAGATAATAAAACGCGCTCTATCGATTTTTCCTGGAAGTAAGGGATAGTAGTATTAGTAGTATGTCACTAACGAATGCAATAGCATTTTTACTACTATTGTAATATATACAAAAAACCCGTGAAGGAAATAAAAATTTTCAAAATCTTTGTACAAAAAAAATTAGTAGTACCTACTTACATACGTTACGAATGGTTGAATTTATAAAAATTTGTATTATCATAAAATCGTAGAACCACACCGATAAAATTAATGTCCAATAACTTTGGATAGCTAGAGTCCCTTTCCAAGCACGAACGTTTTTCTTTTTTGTGAAGGAACAGCGAAATATAATTTTAGACATTTTTATTTTTTATTTTATAAATGTTTCCCAAATGTTTTTTTTGCATAAACATTGTATCAAAATTATAAACATATTAAACAATAAATATAAAACGGAAATTATGTAACGCAATGTTAATTATTTTCGTTTTATTTTGTCAGTAATCACGTAATCACCCTAAATATAATATAAATAATTTAAAGTAGGTACCTACCTATTACATAATATTTTTTGTGACAAGTCTTGCAAACACATCATAGCAATATTGTTTTATTCTACAGTTTCGCGTGCAAAATGAAAAACTAAATCACTTGTTAGACGGTACGAAATACGAATAACGTATTATTCTGCATGAATAACGTGATTTCAGTATAGGTAAGCAACTTTATATATCACCTTTTACGTTTTACGAGTGCTGAAGGATTAGTTCTCCCTAAATATAATAACAAGTATGGTAAGAGAACACTTCAGTACAGTATACCAAAAATCTGTAACATGCTACCAAGAAGTATTAAAAAAAATAATTAATTTTACAAGCTTAAAAGAGAGACGCGTGCTGAGAACTTGGTTGCTAGAGCGCGAATTATTATATTGAGTTTTAGAATTGTATTTTTATTTATATGTATTTTATTTTTTTTGTGCGCTAGGGTATGTATTGTGTAGTTTTATTTTTAGTTGAATTTGTATTTATGCACCTACTGACGAGTTGCAGTAGGCAACTCAGTAGGACATGTATTGTTTTCTTTTATGTATATATTGAAATTGAAATAAAAAAAAAAAAAAAAAAAAAAAAAACCTTTTACATTCATTATTTCTGATGAAAAAAAGTACATGGGTGTTAACTACCTATGTTACTCGTAGGTCATAATTCGATAAACTATAAATTAAGTGATTACTGAAAAATCATTTGAAAATAACCATTATTGATTTTTTTCATGTTTTTTATTTTAGAAAAATACTCTTGTAAACTGATTGATGAGGTGATTTTTCACAAAATAGCGCTTGATAAATTATCAAAATACTATTATTCGTTTTTAGTGCAGGCACAAGTGAAGTGAATCTTTTATAATTTATTCATATCGCGCCATGAGTTCTAAACTCCACTCACTCAAAAAAAGTCCACTTTTAGGAAATCGCAAAATACTGATTTTATTTCAGAAATTGAATTTTTGTAAATTCAACATCTCGACATAGGAAAGAGATAGAAACACGTTTCTTGGACAGTAATGTGGTAGTTGATGTGAGCTATCACGTGGTCTTCTCAGTTCATTGTTGACCAATTAAGACTTCAGTCTAGTCTCCAGTCCTATTCATGCTGTGATAATATTATATCTGATGGAAAATAATTTAATAAATCTATCGCCTTCCGAACTTTGTGCTAGAGGCCCAGATTTTTTGCGCTTCGGTTTCTAAAGCTAGCTTTATGCGGGACAGTAAACTGTACAGTTTCCTGCGCAGTCTGAAAACTGTCCCGTATAAAACGAAAACTGTATGTCCGAGGCGACGTTTGGCTGACATAACAGTTATTAAGTAGATATTGGTATATTGTAGGTATGCTTTTAAAAACTTAAAAAACATATACCATGTTTACATTATTAGCTATATTAATAATTTCCTGAGTGTAAACATACGATAATAACTTACAATCGCGCTTAAAAAATACACATATTTAGCGTGTCTTTTGACAGACTGCACAGTTTTCTGAACAAGAAACTGTGCAGTTTTCTGTTCCGTATGAAGTCCGCATAAGTCATATTTTGTTTTTCGTAGATTGCCGGTTTCAACGGTCTCTCGGAGGCAGTCCGGCGGCTGGACTTCACCAGCGCCGTGAGGGACGTCAGGAGGTTCAACTACATCTGCGCCCTTCTGCAGCTCCTGATGGCCGGCCAGAAGCTGACGGCCCTGCCCGGGGCGGCCCAGAAGGTGCTGCTCGCCATGATCGAGGAAGTCGCCATGCAAGGTAACGGAAAACTTTACAAACAAAATATACATATTCTTGTCTATCTTCTCTTTTTCTACAGTTTCAATCTCGCGGATTGGTCCTCAGCAAACACCCGCATCTTTATCTCAATTCTTCCCGACCATTTTCTTTCTTCTCTTCTTTCACCACGTTCGCTCCTATGTGGAGCATGTGGACATCACCAGATCCCTCATCATCCATCCATCAGCTCCGCCGAGTACATCCGTAGGATGGTCATTGACGGTCTGCCAGGACGGCGGGATCCTGCAGGCGTAAAGAAGAGGCAGCTCGGGTTCAGGCTCCCTTTTTTCCGTACCATGTTTATTTATTTATATATTTTACAATTTTTTGCATATATACATATAGGCGGGTTTATTGCCAGGTGGAAATTTCTACCAATAATTTTTTAAAATGATATTTTAAAATTCTATACGTCAAATAATTTAGGTGCATTACTAAAAAAATCAGAAAGATAAAGTTTTAAAAATATGATAAATCTGGCATATATCAATTAAACTGTAACGACTGTGATGCCACATATATTGGAAAAACAAAAAGAAACATTCATATTCGATTAAAAGAACATTTGCGTTGTTTATCTAATAATAATTTTTTCAGAATTTGCGAACCATTTAATAGAAAATAATCATAATTTCAATAAAGATACCGGGCTAAAAGTGTTACATGTAGAACATAAACTATTAAAATTAGACAATTTAGAAATTTTTGAAATAAAAAAGTCTTTAAATAATAATCGCAACTTAATAAATAATCAAATAAATAATATTTCCTACAGCCCCCTTCTTAACTTAAATATATCTAATCCATAAAAAAAAAAAAAAGTCATAAATTACCCACCCATCCATTCATCTCTCAACCTTTAGACAAACAATAGACCTGACCATTGAACATATGCACTGACACAACTTACTTCATTATCCAATTTCATTCATTCTTGTACCCTTGACAAAGAGACACGTGTTGTTTCGAAACCGGTCGGGAGTTTTAATAAAAAAATAAAAAAAGTAGTTAAAAACAAAGTGTTTTCATTTAAATAGTTTATAATGAATAACTACAAAGTGAGTGCTTCCAACATTAATTTGATATTTTTTTTAATTAAAAAAAATAAAAATAAAAACAATTCAGACAAAATTCAGTGTGGAAGTTTGTAAAATATTATGAACATATTATTCTATTCTAACAAAATTGAAGCAGCTCTTTGACCACTTTGCCCATTTAAATAGAAATTTATCCATGTTTGTCTTTACCATCTTGTTATAGCGATCTATTTTCTTACTTTACGAAATCAATTGTGCTTCATAGTAGAGAGGGATTGCTATTTGCGGTACAGAGCCAACAAAAGGTTAAGAACCTGTTTGGCTTATGCTATTATTAATTTCTGCTTGTATTTCAAATATACATTCATTATATTATTATTGCTGGCTCTGCAGATTCACTGAATGAGTAGGTAGGTACTATTGACGTTCGTTGTATATATTATATTATGCAATCTTTTGATCGCCTGGCAAATGATTTTTCACAAATCAAATTAATAGATATTTATTGTCAAAAACATTTTAAATTCAAATATGTTTAATTTTTTTTCAGTTTCTGCGTACAATAAAAATTTGATGTAATTAAATAAACAAATAACATCATCATTTTCATTATCTGCATATAATGGTGCATAATGCATAAGACCATGTTTTGGTACACCAATGGTACTGTTTCGTGATCACAATAAGTCTAATGATCTGTAAATAATAATCGTTGTATTTATCAAATAAAAATTACAGATTTTGTTTTTCTCAGTTGCTCAGGTGTGCTGTGTTTGTGGGCTTTGTGTTGCTGACGTTTCGCTGCATCTTGCAGTGTCCATCTTCAGGGCTGATAATCATTACGCCGCAAACACAACATAATAACACAAAAAAACATAATCCGTATGCTGAAGGCCGCGAAACATAAAAAATATTGTTTTACTTCAAATTTTGTTGTTGAAATCTTCGTATTAAAACAGAAAAACACATTTAAAAAAGAAAGAAAATACAAATAATGACACGACATATTACTTTACAACGATGGATTTTAAAATTTACTATGGCTATAAGAATCTCAAAATACACTTTTTGAAATGACACTATTATTCCATAAATGGGGATTACATCACAATCTTAGAGTAATGACGCGCGCAGGCTATAGAGGGGCCCTAACGGTCAAAAACCATTCTATGATTGTCAAACACGAAGTTGGCTATGGTTTGCAGCAAAACAAATGCCAATGTTTTACAAATGCCTAATGCGGCCTTGGCATATCGACAGTAATCAACTGTCACTATCAACAGTAAACATACTTTAATTTACAAATTGATCACCTAAATTAAGAAAAACTGGTAAATAATGTAAATATGTTGATAAAAGGAGAGTTTTTATACAAATAATACCCATGTTAGGACGATATATGCCAAAATCAATGTAAATCAAAATAATTATTTATCGAAATCGATTCACAACACATTTACCTGTGAAATGTGACTCCTTTAACACCTTTGACACTCTTACTGCTACAACCAAGCATACTACAATTCACCATTGCCGTTTTTGATGATTAAAATCAGGAAGTATCCACGTTATTTACTAGCAAAGCGACGAAAGTGACCGTTACGCGTCTGTTGTCAAACAAATAATAATGGCCGCCAGCAGAGTGAAGTTGTCGCTAACCAAAAATTTGCAACGCTTCCGCTCTATGGGAAACGGCGAAAGGGCCTCTCTATAGCCTGCGCGTCATTACTCTAAGATCACAATACATTTGGTTAGAGAAAGGCACATATTTGAGATAGTAATTTGTTTCCAGTTCACGAGTCGCAACAGAACCCCCGTGTGTTGCGGGCGCTGCTGGGGGCCCTGGGCTCTGCGTGCGAGCAGGAGCGCCGCTCGTGCTGGGGGCGCCCCCTGGGCAGCCGCGCCCTCTGGGGGCACCACCGCAACACCATTCGCAGAATACACACCATCGCCGAACGCATCCGCCTGCGTGAGGTACCTACACTTTATATTCTTGTTTATTCCTTGACCAAGAAAGCTGTGATCCATGAAGGAGCTATTATAGCGTCCACTGTTGACAATTCGTCGGCAGTTTGCGTCAGAGCTGCGGGACGTGGACTTGACTTGGGAGGATGCACGGGAGCTGGCGGCCGATCGCTTGGCCTGGAGGCAGTTTGTGGATTCCACGTGCTCCACATAGGGAGCGGATATGGTATGATGATGATGATGATTTAGTTACCACTTTATAGTGGTGTGGGGTGCACAGAAAGAAATGAAAGAGTACAAAATGAATTTAGATTTGAACGCAATTTGGCGGTAGAAATCTGTGCAAAATTAACGTCGAGTCACGATGGTGGCTAAAATGAGTCTCGTGGTAGCTCGGCAGCGTTCGGCGGAGGTCGGTAGATTCGCGGCGTCTCGCGACGCGCGCGTGACGTATTACTTCCGCCACAATGATGAAGGAGCTAATAAAGTTTTCAAAGTTTTTAATGGTAGACTTTCATCACCTTCAGATAATACTTTTCTGGGTTGTAATACGGTGTTTGTGGGCTTTGTGTTGCCGATATTTCGTAGCACATTGCATAGCCATCTACGGGGTTCTCTCTAAGGGCCGCGGCCGGTTTTTTTTTAGGTAACGTCAACTTGAAGTATATGCTTCAATCAATATGGCCCATGACCGGGAGAAATGAAGGCGATTGATGCAGTCTATTCTGTGCAACCAGAGGACCACGACGCCCAGCATTAAGCAGCCAGATGAAGAAGAAGATATTTCTTATAAGAACATTATCTCTTTCTATACATATACTTATCATAAGCAAACTAAAAATATTAAAAAATCTACAAAGGAGTATCTATAAAAGTGTCTTAATTTGCATATTTGTATAGCGATTTCCAGAAAAGTTCATATTTTGAGTCAGGTCATTTCCGTTTTACTATATTTTATAACCCTGTAAACGCTCGAATATCCATATTCCTGAATTTGAAAAAAATCTACTTATCTCCTGTAGGGATATAAAATGAAATATATACCTACTCCAGTCTTGGATAAATCCAAATATGTGTACAAGTATTTGAACACACCCAAAATGTTGTATATTTTATGTCCATTTTAAAGATAACTTGTATATATGTCAATTTGACATGTATGTATTGCTGCAGAAATTTGTTTTAATGAGTTTCACTACATAAAATGCAATACATCATAAGTAAATTTCCGATCAAGAAAGTCTTGTTTATAAATAATGAATTAATCAGTAATATTGATTTCAGCCGGGTCCAGAAACAGTTCCCAAACTACATGATTTGCCTGTAGAATGTATTAGAGAAGTTCTCCTCCGGATATCGGATCATAAAGACTTAGAGGTTTGTACCGACATACAAGATTCTGTTACATCCTGCCATCCCAACATTCACAATCTACATAAATTTTATCACCTATATCCTCTATGTTAGTAGAGTAGAGACTGACACATTAAGAGGATGTGACCGTTTCTCCTTACAATCGTAGTCCTCGATTTTCTCCTTGGAATTTAGCACTAGAGCAATGATTTTTTCACACATTTTAGATATCGACCAGAAGCGTGTTTGTATTGTCTTCTTTTTAAATAATTTAATAAATAATGTGATGAAAACATGCTTCTTATCAATATCTAAAATGTTTGGAAAATCATTATTATAATGCTAAATTTCCAGGGAAAAATTGAGGACTACGCTTGTATGGAGGAATGGTTTTAAGTTATGTGTTTATTTATATATTATTGATTATTGTTCTAACACAATGTTTGTTTTCAGGCTAAGCGCTAGAGGCCATGGGGAGTAATGCATTTCCGTCTTGCTCAGAGCAGCGGATCTGGAGGGATTGTTGTTATTTCACTTCACCTCTTCAAAAATAGATTTGTGCATTATGTGCAAATCTTAATATCCAACCGGAGGATCAAGGTTGATTGGGAAGACTGTTATCACTCACTGAGAAAAGTAAGTGTAACTCTTTACAAATATATTTGCTTCTATCCATATTACACAAGTATTTAAATTTCACTTTCAACTGGTTAGAAACAACATTGCTAAAAAATAGGAATTAGTTGTGCTTTAAATCATCATCGTCATGAAATATGTCCCACTGTCTTATAAATTGTTTTCGTTTATTAGATCATTCGGCTGCGGAAATTTCATACAAAAACACTGTCCCTATTCGCCATATTAAATGTCTATTTTGGCGATCGCTTGGACACCCGTGCATTGCCGATGAGGTACTAATTATATTATTTTTGAAGTTTTCTCCTATTATAAAACTGCATTTAATTGCAAACATGTGTGTTATATGGGCCTCCAATGGTTGTTGAGCGGGTTAAAAAGAACGGGCGATACATGGAATCCTCGTGAACAAAGGATCAGGATAGTCCAGATAATTGAATCTCCAGTCAATTTTGATAGGCCAAGTTGCATCGAAAACAGTATCGTAAAGTCAAGGTTTAAAATTCAAATAATAGTATTCCTTTTGCACCCAATTTTTGACATAAAAGGAACTATTATTTTAATTTAGCCTTGACTTTAACTTAACTTTTTTCAATGCGACTAACCATTTTTGTTTCTATCTAAACAAACAAATTATAAAGATACTTATAAATATTTTAAAAAGTATTTGCTTGATATTTATTTACCATAGCAAAAAATTTAAATTGTCCACTTTGTTACCTTTTCTTGTTTTTTTTTCTAGTGCCCAGAATGTCAGTGCGATCTCAAGGAAGCGGATGGCCTTGTGCCCCCCGCACCCTATCCCTCCTGCTGATTTCCTAAAGTTTTTTTCTCTTTAAACAAAAGAGTATGTTTTTAATTATATTTAATAGAGATTATTATTTTTTAGTAAGGAATATTGTCAATATTGAGAGAAATTAACTTATTCTAAATCCCATTGTTCTATTTGTGCTCTGGCACATAATGTTTTTGCCAAAGTTGTGCCCCGTAGTTATGAAGCAGATATCTGATGTACTAAATAAAGAGATTCATTGTTGAAAATTCTCTCTCAGTTACCACTACACAAAAAAATTATTGATGATTATGCTTTGCTGTATACTGATAATACAATATAAACTTTTTTTTTCAAATACGAGAATAAACACAAGATGACCGTTTGTGTTACTAAAGTTTATGGCAATAAAGGGATTATAGAACTAAAAACACTACCTTCGGACTTTGGAAGCAAAGTGTTCTTTTGGTGTGACCCTGTGTGAAAATTACGACAACTTTTTTATTTTAGAATATCAAAAAAAATAATAAATTCACAGGAGCTTGCAACGTTAATAATTAGCAATTTCATGTCCTGAATAGATGTCGATCAGGAGTGATACGTTTCTCCTTAAAAATATGAAAATGGATTGTGTTTTTTACTGTCAATAATTGTGAAATCACAGTTGATATTTTATAGAGCCTTAATTTAAAAAATATTAATTATGTAAAGATTTCTGCCTTCTATTTTGCAGTTTTAGAATAAATGATGTAAACGTTTAATATTTTCATTGTATATTTATAATAATACATAAAAGATGCATTGAAAAAATTACACCAACTTTCTGGTTTTCAGTGAAATTATGCATCAGACAGCAGACAGCAGGTGCGATCCAAAAAGAAATAATTCATTTATTTGAACTGATTTTTTAAAACTATAATTCTTCTGTCACTTTGAATCAGTAGCTGAAACAAATACTGATTTTCACTTAATTTAAGATGAAGATTAACACTGTAAATGGTGTGACATTGACTGCCTATGCATTATTCGATGTGAAAACGGGAAAAGATGATCTATTTACGGATGTGCCTTTTTGCCTGAATGGAATATATTCTATCTCACCTTATAAATGAATTCTTGAATAAAGATAGAATCCACAACATTATCAGTATGTCCAAATCATAGCACCTAACTGCATGCAAACTGGATTTTACCCCTTGACGGGCCTACATCAAATCACTAACTTGAATATCCATATTTCTAATTGTTAGAATTTTGATTAACCTTTTTTAAGTAGTTGTAGGACAACTGGTTAATATTGGGTATATGTTGGATAGCTGATTACGCATTAAAGATTATTTGGTTATGTAGGATATTACACACAGTAAATATTCAGTTATTACATGACTATTGAATATGGTGATAAAATCAGTAATCAGTATATCCAATAAAAATATTCGACTTATTCTGATATAACAGAGGCTTAGCCTCACTACAACATATTTCCTACCCTTAATTCATCTTTGTCCTGAGACAAACAGATTCAGATATCAATAATAGTGATTTAAAGCTAGAATAGTTAAATAGATTCACAGTAGTCAATATAATTGTTACAGTCATTATGATATGTCATTTCCTTGAAGTTTTCCATTTAGCTAATACTTTCATTGAGTATTTTTTTAATAAGTCTGTCATGGAACATCGTGCTATGTTTTGTTTGTAAATTCATTTTAGTGGTACGTAATAATTAGAAATGGTAGCTATTTAGTTTTATGTAAGTTTTGTGATATTAATAAATTTTGTGTGATTTTTCAATAATTCTCAAGTCTTAGAATATACAATAGCTGGCTGAAACCATGTGTTACTGTATGAAAAGTTTCATTATTTAAGTTTTTTTTTACTAAAATATTATTTTTACCTATGAAAAATGTACTCATATATGATTTTTAGCTCACTCAATTAGAACTTTTGAATTTGAGGTTTTTAAGAAAATTGCAGAATTAATTATTTTGATCAATTTAATATGACTATTGGATTAAAAATGAAACCTTGGAACTTTTGAATTTCAACAATGTCGCCCGCTATGCTTGGAACGATCACTTTCCCATAAACTTTTATAAACAATATGTTTATTTTAATCATGAAAAATATTTTACTTTCAATAGTCCATTAATTGTAGCATTTGATTAATAACTGAGAATTTTTGTTTTGTTTTGTAACAGCAGCTTAGATACCTTTCCCCTGTCCATGTTTATATCCGACAATATATTTTGTTAAACTTTTTTATGATATCCCTATTTTTATTTTATGTAATTCATGGACTTCAGATTAAATTAAGCTAGTGTGGAATTTAATGACATGGCTCATTATTTTGTACCCAAAACTTTCCATTCCAGACCTCGTAATTATATTGATGATATATACTTTAAAAAATGAGCTCAATAGAGTAAGATCAATCTACTACTCTCTAGAATTCACAATCAGAAACATTTACTACATTATTTATTTTCTAATATGATTTTTATTAGAAACAAGCATCTCTACCAATTTCACAGCAGTTACGTTAGCTTCTTGCATTATTGAGTAAGTAGAGGTGAGAGTATCTGTACTAGGTATCATAATTTTTTCACCCAAAATTTGGACACTTCAAATAAAAAACAAAACCATTAATATTTGTATGCAAAAAATGAAATTGTGTTCTAATTAAAACCGCTAAGTGCAAGAAAAAAATGCTTCTGTGTTGATGTTAAATCTTAAAATTCATCACATTTTGTGTAAAAGAAGGGTGATTAAATTTCTGCTTTTTGCAGATTTTTTTATTATTATTTGGAAGTAGAACTAGCAGAGAATGTTAATTTTATTACAAAAAAATATATAAATCATGTTATGATAAAAATATATTGTAACATTTAATTTATTGTCATAAAAATGCTATTATAATTTTCTTAAACAAATGGTAATATAATAAGGTTGCCTACCCTCGTCAACCATTTGCCCTAAAAAAAAAATATTTTTGTGTTATTGGGCATTAAACAATATTTTTCAGTTTACAGTATTTCAGTGTTGTGAGAAACGAAATTTTTAAATTATGCATTGAAAAAATCATTCAAACATTATTCATTGCCTCATACTGTTTATTTATATAAGATTTTTATATGTGTGCGTACCCATATAGCATTTTCACAAATTTATATATTAATATTGTGTACACTTAAGTTTCTACACTCATAACAAAGTGTCAATAATATAATACACACACATATTCATTGTTTATCAGATTTGCACACTTAAGTTTCTTGTCTTAGTTCATGATTTGTTCCCAGAAGAGCTACATGGTTATGATTACTATTTTTTCACAACGTTACGCTATTGTTCAAAATAATATAATACATATTATATATCTGTGGGCGAAGGGAACAACGGAATGAGTCAAAAAATGCAGATTTCAGTAGAGCCAAACAAAATTTTACGGGTGACGTGTGATTCAGCAACTAAAGCACTTTGGTTTTGGTGTGAAGTTCGTAGGACTTAATGGACAAAAGCGGAAAGGAACATTGAACCAAGTTTTGACTAATGTCATTGTTCCTTGCCAACTTAAGGTTAAGAAAATAATCTCATATGGAATAACTACCTTGCTAAAGGTTTCAAAAAAAGATTCATGTCATTTGTCTTTTTTCAAAATAAAATCAAATGTTATTTTATTTTCTGACTCATTTCATTTTTCCTTGACAGATATGTATCTAAAGAATCACACTGCATACTTAACTCAAAACTCGATTTTTTTTTACTCATTCCGTTGTTCTTTTCGCCCACAGATAAAAGCACTTACTGGGCTTTGTAAAGCACTTACTGGGCTTAGGATATCTATTTTATGAAAAATAATGCATACCTACTAGTATAATTATTATAATGTATTATAAACAATAAATAATTTTCCTATAATTTTTTATTTTTTATTTAGACTACCAGTTCGTTTTTAAAAAGCTTAGCAGCTTCACTGATTATGGAAATTGTCAAAGATACTTTACTAAAATTATTTCTGGTGAAAGTGAAAAGGCTATCACTAAAAAAATATAGAAATTGCTGCCTATTGAGGCAATCATATATTATTTTAGGAAAACCCTCTACCTGGAAGGAAAAATGTTTGTTTTGACCGAAATTTACCACCTATCGTCTGACCAGGATGTCATGAATGATGCGTGTTCTGAAGAGGAAACCATAGAGCACAATGCCACAGTCCACCAATGCAATGGGTGGATGATATAAGGAGATTTGCTAGTAGGTAGACAATGAATAAGGACACAGGATTGGGAGAAGTGGAGGCAAATATAAGTAAAAAATAAATGTAACTCCCATTAAAAAAAAAAATCAGAATAGGTAACTAATGTGCTAGGAAACAAGTTATGGTGGAGTGAGGTTCAAACTCAAGATTATTAACCTGTAAGTAAGTTTACAACCCTATCCACTATTCATGGGACCACAGATTGTAATGTTATATACCAGTAAAATTTAAAAAATTGAATTAGGAACATATTTGAAACCAATTTTCAATTTTAATAGAAGAAATCTTCTTTTAATTAGGTACTTCATTGATATATTTAAAAAAAAACTAAATGTGGACATTGCATACTGTGCGTGTATTAGGGAAAAGGAAAAGATTTAAAAAAATATTATTGTTAACATTTTCGAAAATGAATGGTTGGTGGAACAAAGATCAGTATCACAAATAGGTAAAAAAACATCTAATTTTTCGATATCTATCTACCCGCATACTTGAAACCAAAATATTAATTACCGACCAGAAGGTCCTGAAAGAAAGCATCGAAATTCAAAAGATATTTCAATAAAGTAGTAATAATGTTATTTTCTTCTTTAACCTTTAAACATCTCATTTTTTTTAATAAAAGAGAAATCTATGCATTCTTATGATAGTTGTTACATTACGATTGTTGAAGTTTAAGCAGCTTGTGCTTGAAAATAGGAATCAAGTCAAAAGCATCGGTTATTCCTATGATCCATTATTCTGTTATTCGATTTTCATAATCGATTATTGTTTTCAAACGGTTATTTTAATAATCGATTATTCGAAAATCATAATATCGCCATAATTGAGTAACTGCATCTTGTGTCGAGTAATTCGATTATGATAATCGATTTATCACATACCTTATCGATAATCGGTCCTTCGAACTCTGCTGATCGATCCTTTGGACCTTTCTCGGCCCTTCATTGTTTGTTTCTTCCCAAGTGCAGTATATTGGTCTAGTTATAAATATTTTTAAATTTAACTATTACTACATATTTGAATAATAAAATAACATTTTAAGGTTCTTATAATATTAGTATTTTCCTTCTTACAGAGGTTCCTTCTAAATTCATTTATTCCGTTTATTTCTTTGACGGTCTCAGGGAGTTCATTATACAGGGTGTAACAAAACTCGATGTAAAAGCGGGAAGCCAGTAAATCTACGTCATATTTGGAGTCGATTTTGTACAATTTTATTTTTCTCAGTTTCGAGAAAACTGAGTACAATTTTTTTTTTCGATATCATGTATTTAACTAAAAACTAACTAACTAACCATCACGCCATTTCCCCGTAGGGGTAGGCAGAGAGGATATAACGCCATACCACTCTGTCCTGACATACTTCCTTTGCTTCCTCTACATTCATACGTATTCTCATGCACATACGCTGATTATTCCGACTTTTCACAAGTCCACTTTCAAGTACTTCTCGTACTTGGACATGCAATGTCTTTCTCGGCCTTCCGCGGCATCTACATCCAGGCACACTTGCATTTGAACTTGTTTTAGCCGTTCTTTCGTCACTCATTCGCTCCACATGACCAAACCATCGTAAAAGGGCTTTCTTAATTTTGTCGATAATGCTTATCCCAGCCTTGCGCTCTGCTCTAATTTCGACATTTGTGCACACCTATCATACGTAGTCTTACCACACATTCGCCCGAGAGATGTATTTAGTCAAATTAATACTACCCATAAATAAAATAAAATGAAGAACAGCATTTTAATATGAATTTGTGCAATATTACTTAATCTGTGCTACTAAAGGAAGCTATCATGAAACTCTACACATTCGACTCCTAATATGATGTAGATTCACCAGTTTTCGGGTTGTACTGCTAGTTTTGTTACTCCATGTATTTTTTTAATCCTTTTTACAAAGCAGAGTGGGGATTCGAACCGGGGATCTCTAGACTCAAAGACCGCGATGTTGCTGGGCCACCTTTCCACTCAATATAATTCAATTTCACTTGATAAAAAACTTGTCTAAATTTACGCAGTAGTTATTTATATTTATAAAGTTGATGGTATAAAATACATTTTCATTTCTTCGCAATTATATTTTGCGGACCATGATCGTTTCGCTTACCAATCGAGTGAATTTATAGGGTGAGGGGTGAGGGCTAGTGGTGGGTGAGTGCCAAGTATGAGATCACTTACTTGCAGTTTCCGTGATTGGGTGGTTTTCCAAATCAGTCATTTGGTTTTCTCAAGCATGTCCACGCTTACTTGAAGATTCCATGAGTTAAGGTTTAATCCTATTTTTCCTAAATCCAATGGTTCACTCAGTGAGTGCCAAGTATGAGACCACTTACTTGCAGTTTCCGTGATTGGGTGGTTTTCCAAGTCAGTCATATGGTTTACTCAGGCATGTCCACGCTTACTTGAGTTTCCATGGGTGAAGGTTTTTCAAATTTTTGTATTAAATGATACTTGATTTTACCCTG
Organism: Micrasema minimum; assembly: GCA_022494985.1. NCBI lineage: Eukaryota > Metazoa > Arthropoda > Insecta > Trichoptera > Brachycentridae > Micrasema > Micrasema minimum. The sequence continues at coordinate 75,512 of JAGVSP010000814.1, forward strand.
AACTTATACATGGTTTATTATTTACTGTAAAATTTTTTGTAGACTCTTACTTGACGTTTCCAGACAAAGATTTTCAGATGATTCCCAAGTGGAATCCCAAAAAAATCTACAAAATTGTGTTACAAAGTTGTTGGTGGGTGACAGTGATGTTTTTTTTAAAAATAAATATAATTACATAAAATCACGACAATATGTAATTATAATTTATCATAATATATTATACAATATGATGACTTTTGATATGATAATATGATAAAAAGTGATTTAGTAAAAAAAATCAACTCCGCCTGTAGTTTCGGAAACGACTATTCCGACGCTGCTGCCGGTCCCAAGCCCGGAAAAAGGAGGAGGGTTAATCAAAAACATTAGTAATTTCACCAAATCGTAAAGTCAAGGCTTACTTATTAAGCATGTTCAATTTTTATCAGTCATAAATATATTGATGATCTGATACTGTCCGTTCATATTTATTTTACCTCTAGTCGTTATTTAATTTTATTTCGTCAGAGGTAAAATTACAGTGTATCGAGGTAAAATAAAATAAAATAAATAAAATAAAATAAAATAAAAATAACAACTAGAGGTAAAATAAATATGAACGGACAGATAGATAATTTCCCAAAAAGTAAAAAAATAGAGATTTCGAAAAAACTCGCGGGTAGAAAAAGGACAATTTCATGAACAAGGCGGGCTCCGTCGTTTTCGTCCTGGAGTCAGACCCTTATTTTGATCATAGCCAGCTTTGCGCATCACAATTTTTTTTTTATTGCCTATGACATTTCCATAGTTATGTGGCGGTCAAACAGCTGAACTGATTGTCATTTTTTTGACATGTGGTCGTTGCGTTTTGTTGGTTAAAAATCTCTTTTGGGCATCTGTCAATTTGAAATTTCGTTCTCGCGTATACGGGATAAAAATAATCAGTGTGTTTTGTGTCACATTTAAATTTAATCAGAGATGATGAACTAAAAACGTCTGTGTTTTTTATATGAATTAATACAATACAAAATAATAATGATTGCATCAGATAGTGATAATAGTGTAGAGTTTGCTGACTCCGTGACTGCTACAGACCATGTATTTTAAAAAACAACCATGATTTATCTTCAGATTTTAAAACTCTAAGCGTAGATGAAGAAAGAAATGGTGTTTTTGAAAACAATGCTTCCAGTGATGAGAAGAAACGGGATTCCATTAAGAATAAACAAATGACTAGAAATAAGGTAAAATGCGGTGATATTAAAGGGCCCGAATCTTTGATTGCTTTTAGTCAACTTATTTCTAATACTGAAACTGATTTACCATCTGGTTCGAAAACTTCTAAAATTATAAATGACGATTTGAAAAACATAGCTATTCCTGATGAAATAAAACAAGATACTGTTAGCCACAAGAAACGTAGAGTCAGACAACGGACAAGAAAGAATAAAAATTCTAAAGATGAAATATACAAAAATAGTGATAATAGCACTTCTAATGTCCCTCAAGACATACTTGATCTTCAAGCAATATACTTCAAACTTAACTCTGGAAAATCTGACAAAATTCAACAAAACTTATTGGATTCATCTCAAACTACAGATAAACGCAACAAAAATAAACGGAATCAAATTGAGAACAGTGATATTTCAAAACAAAATAATATTTTTGCCCTTAGCCAACTCAAAACACAAAAGTATCGCTGAATCTAAAAAAAAGGAAAATGATAACTTTGAAAAGTATTTATCGGAAGAGGAAGTCACAGTTGGACTTCAAAACAAAACCCTCTTTGTAGGATCGCTAAGAATTAATCCTAAAAGCTATTTGCAAGCTTATGTGGGTAACACTGATAAAAAGAAAAAGGATGTGTTGATCAATGGCTTAAAAGACAGAAATCGAGCGTTAGAAGATGATATTGTAGTTGTTGAGTTGATAAAAAACGATTCATGCGATAAAGAATCAGGAAAAGTAGTCTTTATTAAAGAAAAAATTCATCCTCGAACATGTATTGGCAATTTAAAATGGAATTCAAAAAATAAAACTGAGGCTTTATTTCATCCCAGAGATAAACGGATGCCTATAATGAGCATCCCTCTTCTTGATTGTCCTCCATCGTTTGAAAAAGAACATGAGTTGTATGCTAAAACATATTTCTGCGCCAAAATCATTAATTTCTTAAATACTAAATATACAGTCGGAACTCTACTCGCTAACATTGGACAATCAAATGATCTGAAAACCCAAACTAAAGCGATTTTACTAGAAAATGGTTTAGATGTTTCACCCATTGGTTCAGAGTTCAAACATTTATATCCCGATGCTGATTTCTCAATACCAGATGAAGAATTCAAATCTAGGGAAGATTTCCGAGACCGATGTGTTTTTACAATAGATCCACTCACAGCCAGAGATCTTGACGATGCAGTTTCCTGTAAAGTAATGGAAAATGGACACTACGAAATCGGTGTTCATATTTCAGATGTGACTTATTACCTAAAAGAAGACAATGAACTTAACAGCCAGGTAGAGAGAAAGGCCACAACTGTGTATTTAGTAAATAGTACGCACCACATGTTACCTAGAGATTTGTGTTTCCATTGTTCGCTCTTACCAGGCAGTGATAAGCTGACTTTCTCAGTAGTTTGGGAAATATCAAAAGATGGAAAAATTGTAAATCATCGCTTCACCAGAAGTATTATTAACTCGTGCTGCCAATTAGCATATGAACACGCGCAAGTCATTTTAAATGACCTTGACAAACCCCTGAAGGAAGATGAGTTTCCTAGTATTTTGGGACCGTGGACACTAGGAGATGTACAAAATATCATTAAAATATTATTCCAGCTGTCGGTAATTCTTCGATCCAAACGATTTGAGGGTGGGGCACTTCGAATCGATAACCCTAAACTCAAGTTCAAACTGGATCCTACTAATGGTTTCCCAGTAAAATTCCAGATCGAGGAACATTAATGAGAGCCATAGTCTCTCATTGAAGAGTTTATGTTGCTCGCCAACTGCACTGTGGCAGCACGTTTGTACCAAGATTTTCCTCACCTCGCTTTCCTGAGATTACATCCTCCACCCAAGAATTGTATACAAACCGTGGCAGAAAACTTTACCAAAATTGGTATAAATCTCGATATCTCTTCAGCCGGACAGCTCCAGAATTCCATTGCTGCCTTTTCAGGAAATGATGTACATAGTCAAGTCAAAGCTGCCGTCCTGCACCAGCATCTTATCAAAACACTTTCAAGGGCGTTGTATTTTTGTGTTGATAAGCATGATGAGGAGGATATTCGCCATTATTCTTTGAATATTCCTCTGTACACCCATTTCACCAGTCCAATAAGAAGATACGCGGATGTCATGGTGCACAGGTATTTTTTCTTCTTTGTTTTTGAAATGTTTCTCTTAATTATTGAAGACTTTTATTAATTGCTTTCTCAACCCTTTTCTAGATTACTATCAGCATCCTTGAAATACTCCCCTAATCCGGAATGGAATCCCAAGTATGTTCAGAAAGTAGCGGATAATTGTAATAAACAGAAATATAGTGCTAAAAGAGCCGGGGAAATGTCTGCAGAGTTGTACCTCATGAAGTATATATCTATTAACTCACCTTTACAAGAAACAGCTGCAGTGCTAGATGTTTTTGAAAGCTCCTTGGATGTATTGATCCTTTCAATGGGACTCGTAAAAAGAATTTATTATGATGTAAGTGTATATATTTAATTATTTTGTTTGTTTTGACATAATATTATGGGCGAAGTGTTTGTGGGTGGTGGTCAAGTGGTACCGTCGCCGTCTCTGAGTCTAGAGATCCCCGGTTCGAATCCCCGCTCCTCCACCACTGGATTCTTATTCTCGAGCAAGAGAAGTATGCCAGAGAGAGGGGTGTGGCATTCTATCCTCTCTGCCTACCCCTTCGGCGAAATGGCCTGATGGTTAGTTCGTTAGCATAAGCCGCTTAAGCTTTATTGAAAATAGTATTTTTCAAATTGAAATATGTGCAAATATAATAAGATTGCATATTTTTTTTTTTTTAAATAATTTCAATACTTCATTATCAAATTCCATACCACTGCTTGAGATGTTAAACCTAAATATCGCCCCGCACTCATGTTTTTCATATGCCTCCTTGAATTGTTCATTTTAGGTTTTTCTAATCAAATAGAATTTTTGCAAACCAAAGTAAGTAAATAATGTAGATCAAGTTTAGCTATAGTCAGTAATTAAAACTACTAAATTATTTCCTCATTGAACTAGTTGATTTAGAATGTAAGTTGGTATTCGCCACACTTTGGATCCAGCCAGCTGCACCTGTAATTGCGTAATTGGCAATGTTTTTATGTAATTTGAATACACTATCCCGTGACTTATTATGTTCCGTCGTGCACAGAAGCCTGTTTGGTATACTGTTTACATGTCTGGAGAAGTGGTTTATGTTTTAACGATACTAATAATGCTTTGTTGTTACAGAAATTTTCTAACGAAAAGGTCAAAGTGACTTTTGTCAAAAGTGACGCAGATGACATTCCGAATATGGTAGAAGTGTTTTGGGAGACGTCACAAGTGCCACAAAAATTGCAGATATTTTCCCTTGTGCGAGTCGAATTAAAGAAAACTAATGAACTCATGACAATCGATACTCGGATTATCAAACCTCCCCTGGAAAAGTGAAAAGTAATGTGTACAAGTTTACATAATACAACAGGGTGTTTTTTATACTTCAAACTTACTGTTTTATAAATACCTGTATTATTTTTATATGTGTACCGAAACAGAAATAAAGTATTAGTCATTTTCAAAAATGTTAATCAAACCTTGACAAGTGTTTAATTAATCTGTGTGTCAAATCAATAAAATATCAACATCCTAATCCTTGCATTATTAGGTGCCCATATACCAGCAGATCCTCAGACTTATCCTTGTATAAATTTCCCGTCTGTTGTCACCCACTAACGCACAAGCCAGGTCTGCTGACTTTTAAATACTCGGCTTACGATCCAGTTAGTCAGTGGGCACCTGTGCCCGTATTCTGCATGCTTTGACGAGACTTCTGCGTATATGAATTTGTACTGAATTCGTATTCGCAGATGTCCTGTCAAACCGTGCAGAATACCGGCCCTGATGGTATAACAATGGTTCCGTGTGATTAGGATGTTTGAAAAGATGAATTAAATTATTTTAAATTGAGATTTATTTCGTTTTGTCTTAAGTAAATATTATAACGCAATCAATTATCTATGTAGAGAAAGTTTCTTTGATTGGTCAATTCATTTCTAAAAATTATTCATTTTAATAATAAACAAAATACATTGTAGTTATGTAAATTTGCAGTTTGATTTTTATGCTTAGTCATCACTAATGCAATGTTGCAGAGCTGCAAAATATTGTTTACATTAAACTTCTTTATCAGTACAAATTTTTATGTGATCAATTCGAATGAACTTTATATGTATATTTACAAATTTTTCAATAAAATTCTTAGAAATGAATGTTGGCTTTATTTTAAATTATGCAATCATCCTTGATTGCAATTTAATTTGTATATTCGATGCACATCATGGCTATGTGATTGGAAAATATTTAGTTTTAAAAAAACTTGACAGAAAAAACGCTTGGATTTTTAACCACTTGGCGACCAAGTCCACAACAGTAAGCCTTTGTTTGTGAATTTTTTCAGTTGCGAAACTTAATTTTTTATTTTATTAGATATTGAATTTATCTTTTAAGATCAATCTCTCTAGTATCATTACATATGAATTCTTTATGATAATTCTAAATTTATTTACAATTTACTTAAATTTCACTGAGGCGGCGCCGAATTTAAAACTTCGTAATGAAATGTATTCATTATGTTTTTAGTTTTTACATCAGACATTTATTATTTCTTGCTTCTATTGATATTATTTTTAACACTAAATTTCATTTTTTAGTCACAAGCATTTGTTTTTTTACTAACTTCGATAGTGTAAACAAGTTTTAAAATATAGCTTCCTTGTTAATTTAGTAACCCATTTAGAGCAATCATAAAAAACATTGAAAAATAACTTGAATTGATATAAAAAAGTAAAGTGGATTTATACTAAAACGGGTTTACAAGTACCTAGTTAGGGAGTAAAGTGTAATGTTTTAAAATTGAATAAATAAGTAAATATATATTTAGCATGTTCAACTCTTCATATTTATCATATTTTATTTGGAGAATTTCATTGTAGACCAGTGTTATCGATAGAGTGAAAGTTGGAGGAAAAAGAACCTTTTTTTTTCAAAACAGCATACCTAAGTCATGACTTAAAGCTGTTTGCTCGATTGGACTTGGCCTCTAAGAGGATACTATGCCACGTGACCTCAGCCGCTTCTCAGTTTTTTTTTTGCTTTTACCTGTGGGTTTGGGCGATACACAAAAAAAAACTTTATTGGATTTTGATTTATAAATAAAGAAAACCTTAATTCCCCGAAGTTAGAATATTATGTACATTAGGCTAGCGGTATATACAGTTATGGGTTGGGCAGTGAGGGCGCCGGCGGTCGCGGCCTCCGATGGTCATAGTTGACGAGCCTCTGGCCCACGAGGTACTTGTCGTTCTTGATGTGCTCGTAGAGCTTGCGGAACTGTCGCAGCTGCAGCACGAGGAGAGCGGTGAGCAGCGCGGTGAGCAACAGGAAGGGGTAGATACGGCGCGCGATGAGCGTGCGAAGCGCCGGCGCGCTGACTAATAGCGGCGCCACGCCGTGCGCCATGGCGTACGGGACGGCCAGCGCCAGGCCCAGGCACGTTATCACGGGGGCCGCCAGTTGCCAGAGGATGAATCTGCAATTTGTCATATTTTTAATTCTAAATTGTCAAATATGAAACAGTAGGTTAGGAACTGGGCATGCAAATCTTACTTTTATAAAACTTATTTTTTATTTTAAATCTACACTTAATCTGAGCAACTTTAGATTTCCAGATAACAATGAACAAAACTGTTGATTTATCAAAATTCTGGGATTGGTGGCTCAAGGGAGTTCAAAGGGTTAAGAATAGATATGAGAATAGGTTACTTGAGATCCATTTGAAGGATGCCATCTCTGTAGGCTTTCTCGAGGGCAGCGCGCACAGGCGTCTCGGGGCCCATCATGAGCACGGCGCAGGCGATCTTAGTGTAGAGCACGCCCAGTGCCCAGTCCTGCCACACGAATAGCACAGGCGTCTGGTGAAGCGGCACGCGCAGCGGCACCACCAGCACCAGCTCCAGCAGCATGCCGAACAGCAGCGGCACGGCGCCCAGCAGCGCTGCGCAGGCCACGGCCGAACGCAGCGCCACGCCGCCCCACTGCAGCAGGCGACGCGCCACCAGCGCGCGGCCCAGCGGCAGCCATGCGCACGCCAACGCCAGGGCCCGCGCCGCTACCCAGCACAGGTACGTGCCGCAGGCCGCAGTGTACAGCTCGTGCACGCCTTCTGACGCTTTGGGGAGCCATAGGGCCATCACGAGGCGACCCAGCCATACCGGAACCACCTCAAATTATTATTTTATATTCAAATAAAATTTTTGAAGATTAACTTTATAAGTTTTTTTATACCAATTTTTTTTTAACTATATTTCATAGAATACCGTTTTTTTACATTAATTTTATTGCAATTTCAATGTTTTTTTTCCAAAAACCCATCAATAATAATGAAGCAAGCACCTATAACTTATAGGTTATAGGCTATTAGCTGATAATTATCTATAATTTTTTGCCTAGTTTGTCAATTATTTACATGGGGTCCAATGTATTTTCCAACAGATGGTGTCATAACTGTATTTTTGAGTAACTTATTTCATGCATCCCCAACTCTCAGATATTGATGAAGTTAATGTTGGCAGGATTGAGGTTAATTTTATTTTAAATCATTGATCGTTTTCTCAACTTTATGTTTTGTTTTCCCATGATAAAAATAAAAGAAATCAGTAATGATTTTACACACTATCATAAGGCTCTTGATAATAAAAATATGAAGCTTACCAAGGCAACCGAACTGGCAATGATGAGGGAGAAGCACATGAGCACAAGTAGCGCAGCCAGGCGGGCGGGGAAGGCGGAGGGGCGCGTGTAGGGCTGCCAGCCCGTGGGGCCCTCACGCTGCAGCAGCGCCTGGTGCGCGTGCGCGGCGCCCAGGCCGGCTCCGGGGGGCGCGGGGCCCGGCGCGGCGGGCGCCCCGTTGCCCAGCAGGTAGGAGCCCAGCCCCAGCAGCCCCGCGCCTGCCTGGCACCAGCGCAGCACCAGCCACTTGAGCCATGTGCGCGTGTGAGACTGCTCCAACAGGGCGGGGAGGATTACCTGGGAACCAAACAACTCAATAAAGACTAAAGACTAAGACAATAAAGAATATTTTTATTTATTGACAGTAAAAAATTATAACTTACAATACAGTCCTTATAAAACTTAAATACAAGTTTTGCTCGCTTAGATCTAAGAAATTATTCAAATACCATTAATATATTATGCATTTGAGTGTATGTCAAAATTACTTTGTACACTTTATACAGGAAAGAAAACTGTACGATTTCTTGTGCAGTTTTAAAACTATCCCATATACAGCGAAAACTGGATGGAGTATTAAATGGTCAGCGCGACCTGACAGATAATGTATTTTTATGTAAAATTTTAAGTAGATATACATGTAAAATAAAGGTACACAGACCAAAATTTTTATTTCAAAATTAGGTATAGGTCGCGTCAAGTAAAAAGACGCTGGAGGTAAGTGGAGGGGGTTGGTCTGAGCAAGTGACCCGCCCACCCCGCGTCGCAAATAAGGCCGATAATCGCTTATTGGCTAGTGCGCAACTTGACCGCCAGCGTCTTTTTACATGACGCGAACTATATATTAAATTTGTAGTTTAAACATCTATTAACTATTTAAAAAATATTTGCGATTTGTAAGCCATATCTTATTCTATATAAGATAATTTCAATCATAAGTGATTTATTTATTTATTTACTCATTATACATGCCTATACAGGCTTTTCATAAAAAAGAATTTGGAAAAAATATTTAGAAATACATAAAAATGTAAAATATATATAATACATATGCCTTATAGAAACTTTAGTGATGCCAAAATGCACCACCAAAATTCGTGTTTTAAAAAATTCAAAGCAAAACAAGCGCGGGTTGCTATCGTAAAAATTATAGTGTAACACATAAGAGTATACTTTTAAAAACATTCTTCTTAATGAACCTGAGGAACGACACTGGTCGCCAGAGAGTTTGGCACAATAATAATACAAACACTGGTTATTTCAAAACAGTGTTTCCAGAAACTCTATAGACTAACTCCAGAGTTAGTGATTTCTGCCTGAATGGCCACGATATACAAATATTTAATATTGGTACGTCTCTCGTAAGGAGATAATGCTGATTGCACTTATAAAACTCGTATAGAATCACATACTTGCAGAAGCAGCAGCTCCAGACTGAGTTCATTAACGGGTGCATCAGCGTGGGAGGCGACCACGTAGGGCAGGAATCCCGGGAACATGTAGCGGAGCAGCCGGGCTGGAACCCACAGCATGAGGAGCACGGCGGTGCCGAATATCACCGCCGACGCTACCAGGCTGTGCAGATGGTGGACTATGGGCAGGTGGATCATTTCCTGGACATTCATAACAATTATAATTCTAACTGGCAAAACAGTATGCTGCCACCATACACTCAACTGCAACTCTTCCAAAGACTACCCATTTTGTGCCATCCGGACCAAAAAGAAAGAATCTCTTATTTTACCAACGAATTATGGGATACCCTCCGTATTAACCTACAATAAATTTACAGATGTCGATATTTAACAAAATTCTAATACCCCAATCCTGAATATTTTGAAAGGGATGGAAAGTTAATCGATAATTTTTTAAGTCCAGGAAATGACATTTCACATCATTTGAAAATGAACAAATTCAATGTTCCTTTTGTTTTATGTCTCTCATTATAATCAATAGCTCATAAACATGCGGTATTAAACTTACAAACGATATTTAAGATAATAATTACCTGAATAGGGCTAAAGTCGGGGTCATTCAAATTTTTTAAGAACCAGAGAACTCCTGGGCGTAGAACCTCCCTAAGAAGTAGAATAAAGGAGGCGAAGTAGTAGACGTACACCATCCCCACCAGCCAGTGAATGAACATGGAGGTCCACGGGGCGGCAGCCAGCCCCGCCTCGCGGTCCTTGAGCGTGGCGTCGAACAGGGCCAGCGAGCAGATGTCCAGCCACCAGCCGCACACAAGCGGCAGCACGCCGATCTCCACCACCGACAGCAGAGAGACACCTTCACCACTACGTAGCACAGCCCCAGCACGCGGCGCGGCCGCTTTAGGCCCAGCAGGCCGGCCAGCGCGCGTGCAGCGCCGCCAGCAGCACCCCGATCACCTCGTAGCCTGCCAGCGTGGTGAGCAGGCCGCGGAAGTGCGAGGCGCGCACCCGCTCGCCCAGCCCCAGCGCCGCCACGCCTGCCGCGCCCATGTGGTACGGGCAGAACGCGAACACCAGGATGAACAGCGTGTTGAGCGACACCACCCAGAACACGTGCTCCAGGAACACCATGGACCCGTCTAGCCCCAGCAGGCGCTCCCAGGTCAGCTCCTCGGGGGCGCGGTCCCACTCCATGGGGTTCCAGTTAGCCTCCTCCGCCGCCGCCGCGTCCTCCATCTCCCGCGCGTCCCCGCCGTCCGCCGGCCCCGCCTCCTCCGCGGGCAGGTTGTTGTTGTCCGCCGCCGGCGGCTCGCGGCCCTCTAGCAGCGCGTGCGCGGGCCCCGGGTTATCCCGCTCCAGCCACTCTGGCCCGCCGCCATGCATGATCTGTTCGCGCAGCCACACGAGCCCGATGAAGGCGAATAAGGTGCACGTTACCACGAAACAGCCGGAGAAAACATCCTTGGCCAGGTTCTCGGTGGATAGCATGTCGAGCAGCATGGTGAGGAAGGAGTCGAAACTGTTAGAGAAGAGTGCGCGATAGATGCGGCAGGCCGTGAGCGGCACAATTCCCAGCCAGGCGAGCGCCACGATCGTGTAGTGACACCAGTCCTTCACGGCGGTGGCCACCGAGGCCAATAGCCCTCCGGCCACGTCCCGCAGTGGCAGCCGGCGCGGCATATCGGGCGAGTAGATCGGCATGAAGGAGAAACGATGCCCGCACAGTTCGCAGAACTCCTTGCGGGAGTACCTCATCCATTGCACTAGACATTCTTGATGAATGAACTTGATCGATCCAGCGCAGATGCAGGGATGGAACAACGGCCTGTCGGGTGAGCTTTCCGATCTACAAACCCGACAGATATCGGCCCCTGCCGAGTCCGTGTCCATGGGACCGAAGGCCTATGTTGCCTCGCTTGTTAATTTGACCTGAAAAGACAGAGGCCCGAAATTTATTACGCGTAATTACGTACATTCTCTTTCGCAAACTTAAACATTTTACAACAAACCATCGAAAATATTGAAAAACGAAAACACTGCATACCTCTTATAAGTATTAAAAACTATTAATTTTTACAAAAATCCATGTAAAATCATCAAAAACATACGAAAACAAGCTTCACTTCCATTTCTTTATTTCTATGATGTTGCCATTTTTTGCCAGTGTAGAAAAATATCGTAAATGGTACCTACATTGATAAAAAAATTAGTATTTTCTTTTAGTGACCTATTTATTTTATCATATTATTAAATTATGCTTTTTAACTTACTAAATTTAAAACCATTTATAAATGTAAATTTGTTTTTCATATAAATCTCTAAACAATGTTTAAATCATCAAATTAATGGACGATCCAAAAATTCTTAAATAAAAATGTATTATGTACTGAACCTACTTGATTTATACATGTCCAAATCACACAATGGTCTGGATTTGAAAAATAGTGGACAGAAATGGTAAACAAAAGTAATTTTTCCAATTTAAATGAAAATTGCATATGGTAGATGGTTTTTCAACAGTACTTGACAATTTTAATTATATTGAATATTATGGTCTTCTTAAAACTTAATTTCTTCAAAACAATTCACATGTTGTGACATTTAACTAGTACAATAATAATATAAGCTGTGGCCGTGACTTAGCTCCCTTCATCCCTATGGCGATGAAATAAAGCAAATTCAATTCATATGTAATAAGCTTCGAAAATAATAAGCAGTTTATTCCAGCTCTATTGGGCGTATTTACTAATACCTATTTATAATCTGTGATTGGGTGTGTAGTGCAATCAACATCCGGCATCCGGCCATATAAGATTTAAAACAGAAAAAAAGATACATATGATAAACAGAAAAGAAAAACGATATATTATTGTCAATCGTCACCTTGTTCCCTTGTTGGTAAAACTCACCAAGTCAAAAAATGTTGGTTGATAAAAAATATATGTGAAATGTTAAATAAATTATAGTGATAATTTTAAGTGTAAACGAATATTGTGGAAATTTCTACAATTGGATAATAGATAAGAAAACCGATATATGTCATGATTTGATTTATCTTTTATTTGTTTTCAATGCTTTATTTTTTAATTAGGCCATTGCTAATCACGAACTCTTAAATTGTTTTTTTTTTAAAAATTGAAACTGTTTTACCAACAAGGTGACAATATCGTCCCCTTTCTGACAAAAAACAGCAAGTCCATTTTTGGCAAAAATGACTTAGTGCAGAAATACACGCAAGAAATTTGAGAATAACCTGTAAGTCCAGGTAGAATGTAATAATAAACTTTGTAATAAAAGTTAAACTTTTGATCGTTAGTCATATAGAACGTATTTTTTAAGTCGATTATCTCAAAACATGAATTTTGGACTTACTGTCATAGTGGGGATATGATTTTAGTAAAATAACAAGTAATGCAAATATATTTATAAAGTTAAAGAGATGTGTACAAAAATACAAAAGGGTTCGATCATGGAAATTATTTTTACTCAACACTTTTTTGTTTTCACTTTACCTTTATATAAGTTAGAGGTGGGTTAAAGCGTTAAATTCCAAAAAACGTTTATAACTGATACGTTACCAGATTTTTAACGACTACTGGTAATCGTTACTATTAAACGGCGTTTATGATTTCTGATAGTTGCTTCGAATTTGGTTATTTGGTAACGTTTAACCTATCACCATCTCTTTTCCACCGATTTATTATCATGTGTTAAAACGGGACGTAGGATAATAAATCACCAGTAACGGCAGTAACGCAAGCCTTATCCTTTTTCTTCGTGTTTATTCTTACAGGTTAAAACGAGACGAAGGATAATAAATAGTGCATCCTTTTTTTACTCACTATTTAGTCCGAGGGTTAGGTGAAACAGAAGCATAATAATTAATATAGTGAAAATCATGCAGTTAATACGTTAATAGTAACGCTAGTCTTATCCTTTTTCTTCGTGTTTATTCTTTCAGGTTTTTAAACAGGACGGAGGATAATAAAACGCTGCATCTCTTTTCTGCTTACTGTTTTTACCTAAGTGTTAGATGAAATAGAAGGGCGTTAATTGTTAACTTACCAGTTTATAACTACTAATAATTAATGTGGGGTTTGATAACGTCGTGAATTAACCGGTTAGGTTATATATTAGTCCACCTCTAATATAAGTACTTTTTTTTTTGTAATACAAGATGTGTTCAAGTTGTGACAACTCAAATTTTTTCTCGGGATTGGAAACAGATTCACATGTGGTTTGTTGTAAAATATGAGGTCATTAATACATAACAGAGATGACAGCACTGGATGGCATACAGAACTCTAGCGGCAGCAGTGAGAATGAGGACTATTTTTTATATATAAAGAAAAATTCTGAAAAGCAGACAAAAATATGGTGACCATGTTTTAGGACAGCGATGGAGTAACTCTTACTTATTGCTTTTCAAAGGGCACTATGGTGACAAGTGCAACCCACAAAGATGTTTTGAAGAAGAAGACCCTTCCAGCATCGCGTGAACGGCTGGAAAAGGCTGCATTTGTGCTTTTTCACGTTCAAAAGATACAAACCTAGCACTGTCATAATGAATTATATCTTCATAGAATTGGGAGCTAGACTTTGTCCAGAAGGGACAAATTCACCACTAATCGTTTCAGTACCGGTATAAATCGCTATGCTCCTTCAGGACAAGGTCTTAACAGTTGTAGGACTGAACCATTACGTATTTTTTTTATATTTAACAATTATTACTGGTGTAAAATTGAGGTTTAGTGTTCTGTAAAACTAGGCACAGGGCACAGTCTCAACTTTGTCAATGGGTAAAATAAAAAGAGTATTGTTCAGTGTATTATTATTTATTCATTATAATGATTAATACTGTAATACTTACAAGAAATGCACTTGTTGGAAACTTACAGAAGAGTTAGCTTGTAAGGAAGTGATAATTTAGTATTCATACAAGGGTCACCTATCAAGGGTCATTAAACTATATAATTAATTTTTCTCTATTTTCTTAATACTTGAGGATTAAGAATTTGTTACTGGGACAGGTATCCACATAAAAATATGATTTTTCTTTTCAATCAAACTAAGGCATTTAGTTTCAAAATATAGAATACATGTATATACAAATTGGAGAGCCTTTTCTCGACTTGTGCTTATAAAATGGCTGAGACATGACCTACACCCGACATAAACAATGTAAGAACTGTCACATAAATTTAATCTTGGATTCATTACACTAAACAAGAGTTGCTTCTTATAACACAAGTCCATTAGTCGTATCACACAAGTCCACTGTGGCAAAGTAGACAACTGTACTCACTACTAGCTGCTAGCTGCTCGAGCGCCTTTACCGGGAATGCGTCGCTAAATCTTAAGTTATCTAAATAATAAATATATTTACTATTTGTTTAAATTGTCCAGTTGGTGTTCATTACTAATACGTTTGGCGTCGCAACATGTGTAAAGAGAGGAGTAATGTAATGCGTTCAGGGGGTCTGCAGCTACCCATGGCGATCCTTCGTGAACACACAGGGGAGCAGATAATGCGAGCATAACATAGTTGCGTTATAAAATACTATATAATTAGTGAAAAAATACCTCTCAATTGTTAAACAATCATGTATTTTTTTCATGTCATTTAAAATGCTCGTCACAAATGAAATACAAGTAGGTAAATAATATGGAAGAAGCAAATAAAAGATCTAGTGTTATTTTATATGACAGACGTAATATAAAAAATAAATAAAATAATGATGAAGTATAGTTAGTCGCAGCCCTCTGAGGCTGGGTGGGGAGGGTGACACATCATATCGTCCGACATTCAAGAATCGGCCTGAAGCCACAATCCCTGATCTTAATAGTGTGTTTCGTTTGGCATGTTTCAATATTATTATAAAAATTAATAAAATATATTCCAAATTTTGATATAATCCTAATAAATATTTTATCTGCACATCGACTGTTTTCATCTGAATTTTAATAATATTATAATAGCTTTGAAAACTCATACAGAGTTTAGTAAAATGCTTTAATAAAAAAAATCAGTCTTTTTGTACAGAGAAATAATTAATATCACATACCGCAGTTTTTGCACACACACACACACGCACACATAATAGTTTACTTAAATATAAGTAAGATATGGTGTCAACCTTTCCCTTTGGACATTAGACAATGTACCGCCTGCTACCTACTTAGCGTTATATTATCACAGTTAGTTACATGAGGTGGGTGATGCCTTGTGCCGCATCACTGGTCCGTTCCAGCTACTAACCACCAATATATAACTTATCACAAATCGATGAAAGCGATCACATCTCTTTGTGGCTGTACATCACTAATATGAAACTTGTCTAAAACGTATGACAAAAAATATGTTTATTTCATTATTACACTAAGAACATATTTACAGGACCCTCAGGGGCGACAGATCACAAAATGGGTAAGGAGTTTCTCGGGGCGACGTCGTACACACGTCTGGCGATACAGATATACTTACAAATTAAATCAACATAATCAACATAAGGTCACATCGTATCGGTTAGCTAACGGCGACACTGGAAAACTGATCAGTTGAACCTTAATACTATCCAGTTAATATACTAATCCTTTCAAATGGCTCAAGGGCTAAACATTCTGCATCGCTTTAATTACTTAGTGAAAAAATATATACGGTTCACAAATATTTGCGTTATGTTATTGTATCCCCAGCATTCACTGGAATTACAAAGCGTACAAACTACTCACAAATTGACCCATAAAATGCTGTAATCGCATCGTATATCACAGACGTAATCATTTCCAAATACTTAATCTTTGGACTATTCAGGATATTATTATTGTAGTTTCTCGGGGCATAACGGCTCTGTCCTTAGGCCACAAGATACGTTTCAGAGAATAACAATCACGCAGCCAGTAAACCAACATACATATTATATCCAAGAAGATCATTAACTAAACATTTTACAGCGTTGACTCAACTTTCTTATAATTAACATATTTTCACATTGCACTTCTTAACTAGTTGTCGAGAGCCTATTTTAAACTGCACATCGGCGCTCACTTTGCATATATCCAATAAATAGGTTAAAATATCATAGAAACCCCATTAAAATACTTCTTCTATATGTTTCGTGCATTTCAAACAGCATACAGACAAAAAAGGCACCCGGGGAATATAATAGGGTACCACATTAACTACGCTACAATACATATCAACAATAATCGGTAATACATTGTAAGGTTAACACTCTACAACATAGACTGGTCGCACGGCGGACAATAATCTTGGGGGAAGTCAATCAACGCGGGCGATCTTTACCAAACCAAACCATAAAGTAAGTAGAGAAAAGGGCTGTTTCTTCACATCCATTATACAGTACACGTACGATATCAGATAAGGAAAATACTAGGCTACGGCCTACTGCTGCACCGGCGTGGGTGTGGAGTACATCAGCGGCGGGGCCAGGAAGCTGTGCGGGTAGGGCGCCGTCTGGTAGCCGCAGCCGCCGCGCCCGGGCTGGAAGAACTTGTTGTCTGCAACACACGAGGGGAGGGTTAGGGGCAGCCGGCGCTGGTGTGCATGTGTTGTGGCCAGGTAACTAGGTGCACTAGGGGAAGCTAGGCAGAAAGCTGGGTGCGGGAAGTAATAGTAGGTAACTCACTGATGATGGAGTGCATCTGCGCGTCGTGGGCCATCAGGGGGTGGTGGTAGGGTGGTGGCGCGGCGTAGTGCTGCGGGGGGGACGCGAGAGGGGCGGGGGGCTGCAGTACGCGCGGCCCCCCCCACCTGCGCTGTTATACCGCGGGTTGGGATTGTTATATCTCATACCGTTGTCTGAAAACCACGTGTTTCATATATATATAAATACTTGTGTTCGGCAGCCGGCGGTCCGGAGAGACCGCAGACTGCTCTCGAGAGAATTATTCGCCAATATTATCATATTTCTGATAGTCTTGTGAGTATCAATATTCATATTAACAGAGTCATATCTGCTATTTATCGTTGGTAAATTGAATAGCCCGGTGTATAGGGAATTTTTCTTTTAAGTTACAGCAATTTTGAAATTGTTTTTAACGCGTAGTAACACAATTTTACATATGTATGAGAGACTGTGTCATCGCTACTGATGATAACGAATAAATAAAAAAGGATAGTAGCGCTAAATAAGAAAAAAGGATAGCTCTAAATAAGAAAATAAAGAGAAAATAAAGAGAAAACATATTGAAATACTATTTGATGTTTATCCAGCCTCAACCCATTTACAGTAGACTAAGCAATTCCACCAATGATTTAGTTAAATTAAATAAATCAATCATTATATATATATATATATAAGATATGCACAAGAATGATAGTCATATAAATTCTCCGTAGTGTGACTATGCTAATAAAATTACAGCTCTAGTATTAAATTTATAAAAAAGTAGAATATATTTGAATAGTAATAATATTGTGTATCATACAACAAATTACAATTAATTTGATCTCAATCTTATTGCAGCGATCTGTGTATATTAGATAATTTTTTTTTACAGACACTTAAATTTACTATTAACTATAGTTTATTAACCACACCAAAATGGAATTTCCCCTATTTAATATAAAAATTTGTAATTTAAAAGTGGTTCTTCAGTAGAATCTTTAGTACAAAGGGGTGATGTATAGGCAGAAAAGTCAGCGTTCATTTCACAACACCAAATGCTTGTCATTTCCAAAACTATAGTGTCGTAACAAACTTAAGTGCAATCCATTCATTTGTAAGTAAGTTCATGAATTCACAAGAAAAACAAAAAACATATCAAAGCTAGGGCTGCACAAGTTAAAAGTACCACTTGGTAAAAACTGAGGTATACAAACAGCTTTGAACTATTTTTTTGTGAATATAAATGTTTTCATTGCAGAAAAAAAGTCTATGCTAATTTTTACTTCTTTTTTATTGAATTGTGAATGAATGGTGGGGCAAAAGGTATGCCAAGTTTTGTTTTGTTAGTCTTGTGAGGATGATCTAAATTTAATACTAATCTATAATACAGGTGGGGCAAAAGGTATGCCCAAGTTTTGAGGAGCCGCAATAGGTGGCCGCCATTTTGTTGATGTTAAATTTTTGAAAATATTTTAAAAAAAAAAACAGAATCTATGTTAACACTTCTCTACAGGAGCCTTTTGGTACAAAAAAATTTCACGCGTTCCGGTAATATGTATTTTGTTGTAAAAACATAATTTTCCTAAATATTGCTTTTTTATTGACCATTGTTGAAGTTGAAATGTAACAATTTTTGTAAATAAACTAATTGAGGCGATTTCTCAAAAATAACGCTTTATAAATCATCCAGAAATGAATCTTAGCTCTGGAAATTATCTGAATTTGTGATTTTATCCCCAATTTTTTGACAAATTATTTATTTCTGTATATATACTTTTGTGTGATTCGCAACTATTACTGAAGAATACAAAATTTCTTAGGCCCGTCCGTATCTATTATATTTTATATACATTTTGTCATTATAAGAGTCATGTAGTAAATACATATCACCGGGACGCGAAGGTTAATGAAATAAAATTGAGGTCTCTAAATTTATTCTACTTTATTTTATAGCCCCTGAAAACTCGGACATACCTTTTGCTTTTTTTTTTTTTTTTTTTTTTTTTGTAAATTTAATGTGTAGTTTCATCCATTTGTTATCCTGTTCCATAACATTTTTTGTAAGTTTAAATACTGCTTGAAATATGTATGTACAGCTCTACACTTTAAAGGGAGTACAAAATTAATCTTAGTAAAAAAAAAAGTAACATAGTTTAGTTTCCATTTGTTATCCTGTTCCATAACATTTTTTGTAAGTTTCAATACTGCTTGAAATATGTATGTACAGCTCTACACTTTAAAGGGAGTACAAAATTAATCTTAGTAAAAAAAAAAGTACATAGATCCAAGAATTTAAGCAATTAAATAAAATGTTTTTTTAAAAATTGTTTTGATATAGAATAATAATGTTTTAAATATAAAAATTACACACTACAACATATAAGCATGCATAAGGTCAAGAATCATTCACACAATCAAATGTGTCTATTGGCATTAATGTGAAGTTATTATGCACACAGATGTTTTTTTTATGAAATATACAAATTTAACATGCCCAAGAATTGTACATAAAAGCTAATAAGAGATGTATTTAGAACAACTTTAAAGACAATTTGTTTATTTTTTTATCTTAAAAAAACCATAAAAATATATTCGTCAATTTTACCGCAAGGACATTCATTCACATCAACAATTTAAAAAATAAATCCATTCAAGGTCAAAATAGAATATTATAAAAAAATTTAAGTTAAATATTTTTTCAGTGATTTATTTTAACTTTCATTTTACGATATTACATAAAAACTTAATACCTCAAAAACAGTAAATATTTTTTTGTTTATTTTTATCGACTGTAAGAAGTTCCACCCCCTGATTGTTTGTTAGTTTCACAGCAATTAAAAAAGCCATATAAAAAAAAAGGAAATATGATATAATTCACATCTCCAAAATTATAAACATTTTAGCAAACAATTTACTCTATTATATAAATTTTGAGGTGATCTAGATTGTTCACTTTTATGAACAAAGTAGTTGGCTACTTGAAAATTTTTATATCAAGGTGAATGGCAACACAGTTGTTGTAACTTGGTAAATTGAGAACTGGATGTTATCATACATAGGACCTTTTAATGCAATATTGTCAATTTAAATGTACCTATAAATTGAATAGGGCGTACAACAGTTTAAATATAGTGTATGTTAATGCCAATGTACACATGAGTAACAAGGCTGCCGTGCAGAATCTAAACAGCAGTAGGAGTAAACATTAATTGGCTTAACTGTACCTACAGGGCTCATGTTGGCAAAATAACCTGTATTGCCAATACCATGGGCCCTCTTGGTGAAGTTGAACCAAAGGAGTTTTTGCTTTTACCGCTGTTTATAGGCAGATAGAGTGTGGTGACTCACTGTAGTTCCTCTGGCCGGCATTGTAGTTGGGCTGCTGGTAGCCGTGCGCGCCCCCCGCCTGGTAAGCGGGTTGCTGGTAGCCCGGGAACTGGGGCTGCGCGGGCGCGCCCTGGTAGGCGGCGGGCCCCGGGTAGCCCTTGTAGGAGCCGCGGTAGTGCGGCTGCGCGGCGAAGCGCGGCGCCGAGTAGCCCGGCGGCGGGGAGCTCTGCGCGCCCGGCGGGTTGCTCCACTGGTTAGAGCGCTGCTGCTGGTGCTGCCCCCCGCCACTGCCGCCCTCCTTTTTCTGCTGCCAGCGGTTACGGCCTGTATGTCCTGTTGCAAATTATATCTCTTCTTAACCCACAAGCACTGGTGATGGGTCAAAATGACACGAGCACTGGTGATAGGTCAAAATGACCCGAGCAAAATTTCAAATGACAATAAAGTCGTAACTAAAATTCTAACAAAGATGTAAGTCTCAGTACCTTTAATCGGATATGTAGCACGGGCAATTTTTGCTAATTTACTATTGTAATTTTAGCCACCGTGGAAGTCTAAAGTGCTCTCGGGTCAAATTTACTCAGCGCCAGTGTTTGTGTAACTAAATACTTTTTTACAAGATAAATAACATTTTTAGAAAATATTATATCTAATTGTAATTTATTGATCCAATTTAAAACAAATCTGATAAGAAAAGTGGCATTTTTAAATGTTTAGCACTTTATACCGAGCAGTGTGTCATGCGTATGGGGACAAGTGAAAATAGCACCATTTTTTCTTCAATATATATGGAAAATAAAAATTTATGACCAAAAAGAATTATAACTGATTTGTTTACAACATAAGTTAATTTGTATGATTTAGTAAAAAATACGGTAAATTTCATTTTTTTAAATCTTTTTAATCAGACACCTCAAAAAGGGTTCATAAATTTTTCTCCATAATTCATTTACTTATTCCAGTTCAATTTCCAAATTATTATTTTTTTGAGTGTTTTTGTGTCTTTATAGTCTTGAAAATGAGAACAAAAATATTAATTTATTGCATTTTTTAAATATTCCCTGAAAAAAAAAACATAATTTTTTAGTTAAATACGAAAAAAAAATAATAAATATAAAATATTTATTATGCTAAACACTGCTTTTATTTATTTAAATTTGAGAAATTGATATAAATATTTTTACTAATTTGTAAAAATAAATTCATTATAAATTAAATACAAGAAAATTTCAGGTTTGAATACCAAAAGGATATACAAAGATGCATTTTAAGTCTCGGGTATTTTTGACCAGTGTTCGCTTTCCAAAGGTGTCACACCAGACTGGCGGGTTAATTCAATGTTTGTGTACCACTCACTTTGCAATTTTTCATAATTACAAAACAAATTAATATTTATTTTAAAGTACTAGAATACTGTCCACCGGTTTCAGGGTTACTACTCCTTATACAGGATTTTTTTTATACAGTCCTAAAGGAATAGTTAAAAAATACAAGTACTTTAAAACAAAGTCAGTTTTATTTTATAATACCTTATAAATTTTATAATACTCTTCTATTCAAACTGTTTTGTGCAAACCCACGAAGCATTTCCCGACCAATAGGGCTGTCGACAACAGGAATGGGCAGCCCCAGTAACAGGTGATGACCAGTAATACAGATTAATTAAGAAGAAAAAAGTAAGTTTTAAGTCAAATATTAACTGTCACAACTTAAGCATTTTAGTGTAGGGATTACCAATATATCTACATGTTGATACAAGTCTGTACGAGGTCTTGATCAGAAGGAAATATTTATCGACCTTGTATCCACGAAATTCCATAGATGCTTGTATCGACTTCATACTGATTTGTATCTACGTATAGTTATATTGGTGATCCCTGCCCAGCTTTTAGTCACTCGTTTAAAACAACTAATAACAATATTTCAATCAGAGGTATGAACGTATCACGTTTTTTTAAATTGTTGCAACACAGACAACGACATCTCCACAATGCGTTTATTAATACCTTTATTGTACAGGCCATTGCGACCGACCAGCTCCAGAAGGGCAGGGGCCGGTGTCTGTCCCCCTTCCAACATCACTCCAACCAGTTCCCGAGCTTGTCTCCCGTTACCCGGGGTAAAGAAAGTGTAGGCCGTACCAGACTGCTGGCAGCGACCCGTGCGCCCTATAATCACATATTAACAGTCAATACAAGAGACTTATTGAGCTGCAATGAAATTTGATGCCTTTGTAGAAATAATGTTTTCACCAATTCTATGGATGTAGTCCTCGGAAGAGTTTGGATAGTCGTAGTTAACAACATACTTGACATCCTCAACATCCAGTCCTCTGGCGGCCACATCAGTAGCCACGAGGATAGAAGACTTGCCACTACGGAATTCAGAAAGCACAAAGTCTCTTTCTGGCTGCGACTTATCTCCGTGGATACAGATGGCCTGGTATCCGTCTCTTCGTATGTTCTTAGTAATATCATCCACCTGAGAAACAATTTCCTAGTTAGTTTCGGGTTCAAATTTTACAGAACATATCTTTCAAAACGTAAATTATAAATATGATGTGTTCTTACTTTTTTCTTAGTTTCCACAAATATGATGACTTTATTGTCTCGTTCTGAAGCAATATCTCGCAGGAGAGAGGACAGTTTGGCTTCCTTCTCGTGATCTTGGCACACATCCACAATCTGGCGAATGTTATTATTGGCGGCGAGATTCAGAGAGCCGATGTTAACTTGAATGTAATCATTAAGGAAATCCTCAGCTAGCGCCTGCACCTCCTTGGGCCACGTAGCCGACCACATCAACACTTGTCTATCGGGACGGATTTGTTCTATTATCTTACGGATCTGAGGCTCGAACCCCATATCTAACATTCTATCGGCTTCGTCCAGGACCAGGTAGGTGCAACGTTTCAAGTTGGTAGTTTCCTTCTCCAGGAAGTCGATGAGGCGGCCGGGAGTAGCGATGACGATCTCCACTCCGCGCTCCAGGTCCCGAGCCTGCGGACCCTTGGGGCTGCCCCCGAAGATGCAGGTGTTGCGGATGCAGCTGGTGGCGCCGTAGTCCCGCGCCACGGTCTGGATCTGCTGCGCCAGCTCGCGGGTGGGCGCGAGGATCAGCACGATGGGCCCGTCGCCGCGCGCCAGCTTCTCCTGGTGCGTGATGTGCACGGCGGCCGGCAGCATGTAAGCCAGCGTCTTGCCGGAGCCGGTCTGCGCGATGCCCACCATGTCGCGCCCGGAGAGAGCGATGGGCCAGCCCTGGGCCTGGATGCTGGTGGGATCCGCAAACCCTTGCTTCCGGATCTCCGCTAGCACATGCTCGGGGAAGTTGCCCTCGTCGAACTCTTGGTTAGGCCTGGGGGATGTTGTTCCCGCTCACTGTGATCTCCTTGAGTTCTCGGAAGCTCCTAACTTCGTCCTCGGTACGAGCTTGAACTTTGGCATGGGGTTTGTAGAAATCTTTTCGGAACGGTTGAAGAGTCTGACTCAAAGCGTCCCAGTTGGGCTTCTGAAGACTCTCTCCGGGATTTTTGGCCTTCAAGCTCTGCAGCTTGGCTCCTGAGAACTCGTTTCTAGGGATAAATGGCTTGGGCATGTATCCGGTTTTCATGGCGGGCATCTTGTTACCGTCCATGCCCATCTTGGGACCACCGAACCCGTTGTTTTGAGGCATATAGTTGTTCTTGGGGCCTCCGAAGTTAGGTTTAGGTCCCCCCGAAATTGTTCTTGGGACCGCCACCCATCTTAGGTCCGCCGAAGTTGTTCCTCGGCCCCCCGAACTGGCTCTTGGGACCACCGAAATCATCGTTCCCGTGTGGTGGTCCTCCCCAACCTTGCTTACCGTATTGTTCACCACGGTCAGAGCGGGGCCTGAACCTTCAATCAAAACCATACTAGATCAATCATTACATCAAACAACAAAACTAATATGACATCATTATAAACATTCATAGAATTCATTCAGTACCGTAACAGCCATAAGATTTGATATTTTACAAGGCATTTTACTATACACTTGATAATCCGGTTGATTGAGACGATATTTAAAATAAAGGAAATCAACCGACTGATAATATACGCATATAATATTATTTTCAGCTAATTTGACTGATACAATAAACAAAATATTACCTGCAGGTACAAATCTAATTAGTAGCAATTGATCAAACAGTATGGAAAAAAAGAACATTTGAGGTTAAATTTTTTTTATCAAGGTGTTCTAAGAAAGTACAGGTACCTCTTAGCAAGACACATTATTGATTAATTATATTCCTAAACTATGAATCTTTTTATACAAACCATAGAATAGTCAATACTGTTTGAAAAGAGAGGAAAAAGAGGGTTTGAAAATGTCCACGGTGTAAATAGTAATTATTCTTCAAAATCAATAAACTTCCCACAAAACCCTACAATGAAGTGAAGAGTTGACTTTTCTGCCGCAAGGTAAAAACTACAAACGTCAAAATGGTTGTCAAGCCTTCAGATTATTACAGTTCATTTAAAAAATAAGTCCTGAAAATAAAATACCTTGGAAATGATCTAAGGGCGAAGTCGGAGATTATTAAAGAGCATTCTTCCAGACACGTCATCAGAAATAATATTCGAATGTAAAATATCAACAAGATGGCTGCCTTTCGAATAGCATTTCATATCTGGGTCAAACAAATGTACGTAAATGTTAATTATAAACTTAAATCTAAAAAATAATATGATGAATCATACATCTGTTGTTGGTGGTTCGGTACGCCGTTATACTGCATCGTGCAAGCGGACTATCGATAAGTTAAAACACCAATGGCTTCCGACCTAAGACAAAGAAAGAATAATTTAAATAGACATTCGACTTTAATTCATACAACTTGATTACTTCGAAAGGATTCTACAAAACATAAGTTCAATGACTATAATAGTATCCCAACCTCTCGGATAACGAGAGAAAATTGTTGTATTCTAGAGTCCAATCATTCACGAGCTACCCCACATCCGGACCAGACGGCGAACAAAACGATAATGGCGGAGAAGCGGAATCAATGCTACCAACTTATCAACCCTACTTTGTTTTTTTTTTTAATTCTTAACGAAATAAACTCTTAACCCTAAAAATATAAATGTTTCCATACACACAACATTTTCAAGGAATTTGGAAAAAGGTGAAAAATATGAAATCATTATCTATGTGTAAAATCAATACATTTTTCAATCGCTAGAACATGATTTCCATTCAATTAAATCTCGTTAAATTTTGCATTTTTAATTACTGCTAGCTGTGTAATACCAAAGATTTCATCAATTTAGCCGTTAATAAAAATTTGATTCCCCTTGAAACGCAATTGGTGGGAGGAAAGATGAAGCTATTTTTTTTTTTTTAAAGAATGATATTATTGCCTTATACGCACTTTATATGGGACAGAAAACTATATAGTTTCTTGTACAGTTTGCAAACTGTCCAGTGTAATACAAAAACTGGGTGAAATGTTGAATGGTCGGTGCGACACGACGTGACATTTGGCTGACCTGATAGTTAGTGTTTTTTTCATGTGAAAGTTTATTAATATTAGTGTTTTTTTCATGTGAAAGAGTTTATTAATATTAAAACAAATAGCGTATTTACATTATTAGCTATATTAACAATTTCCTGTGTGCAAACATACGATGTGCGCTTAAAAATATATACCTACATAGTTAATTTAGTGTATTCTTTGACAGACTGTATAGTTTTCTGAATAAGAAACTGTACAATTTTTGGTCCCGTTCCCGTCCTGGTCCCGAATTAGAAAAAGATTCGTAGGCTCTGGCCTTTACCAGACACATTCTATAGTCACAGTCGGCTACTCATATTAGCCGTCATTATCTAATGATGGTCACCAATTCGTCCTATTGCCATTTCTTTCTTTAACACTGATAATTATTTTCGGAAGAAATTTTCTAAAATCTCCCTCCACCATCAATGACATGATAGCGGCCATGTTTGTGAGCAAAGATATACACCATTTATGAGTAGACAGCTAACAAAGTGGAAGGTTGTTTTATTCTATGCACGTTGTTGAGAGGAAGAAGTAAATATACTGGAATGGATTATGAATTATGATATATTATTATATTCCATTGGCTATATTATGTATAGCGCACATTACACCTACACATTTTTTGTCGTGGGATGTGGGCAATGTGGACCTACTTTCCAGTATTTTTACTTAGTATTGCAACACGCAACACTGTACGTTTATATGTCAAACCTGTGTGTCAAACTCAGTAAAAACACTTTGTATTGTAGACGTCAAAATCGGAAAATGAAGGAGGTAGAGCTTATTATTTGACGATTTGTCATTCGAAAGCTTTTGCACATCGTTTGTTCGACTGTGATAAAAAAGTTAAAACAAAAACATCATGCTTTGAAATACTTAATACATTCGTACGAAAATCTTACAAGATAGCAATAATTCTTTATTAAATATGCAAAATAAAATGTCAATTCAAGTTGATCCAGACGATCGCAATGAGACGAAGGAAAAAAATGAGTTAAAGCTACTTTTTATTGATTTAACGAATTATAGTAGTTCAGTGCAATTTTTAATTTGTTGCTTCGCTGTTTTTCTTTTTTATCTGATCTATGGCTATTTACAAGAACTCATTTTTACTCTGGAGGGCTTTAAGCCTTTTGGATGGTACCTTACACTGGTGCAATTTCTATTCTATTCCTTTTTTGGATTGGTTGAAACGAAGTTAAGAAAACTGAATTCTCGAATGTATGTATTGTTTATTTTACTCATTTAGATTTTAAAGATTTGAATAATAAATAATAATCTTCCTACTTTATTTTAATGTGGATTAATGATTGATATTGCAACAAAGCCTCCTCTTGGCGGCCTCCGTAGCGTAATGGCTAAGACGCTGGACTCACGATACGGAGGTTCCGGGTTCGATTCCCGGTGAGAACACAAAAATCAAAAAGTGATTTTTCTCAAGCCTGGGTGTTTGTGACGTTGTTCCCCTCTGTAATTGGGCCTCCTGGTCTGTTGAGGTGGTAAAAAAAAAAAAAAAAAAGCTAAAAGAGCATTAACTAGTGATTACTGCGATAAATAAGCACTCTACTTGTTATCAAATATCCACATTTACTTAATCTTTTAACTTCTTGCAATATAATTCGGAGTCAAAGAAGTTCTCTGTTGAGATTTCTAAAATAACAATGAGGCGGGTAAGTCATAATTTTGTTTTTATCAAATTATGTTGAAAAGTTTATCTGAATTTCAGGGTACCTCTCAAGACTTATTTTCTACTGGCAATATTAACTCTTGGCACAATGGGGTTCTCCAACGCTTCATTGGGATATCTCAACTATCCAACACAAGTTATATTTAAATGCTGTAAACTGGTGCCAGTATTGATTGGAAGTGTTTTAATCCAAGGAAAAAAGTATAGAATTCTCGATTACTTCGCCGCAGTTTGTATGTGTGTAGGACTCACATTTTTTTATTCTGGGCAAGTACCTACTTTTTTTGCTATGACTTATTTTTGTATGGAAAAATTATCACTGCTCAATAAGGGTGACCCTATCAGCAACAAATATCATAGCATTACGCTATTTAGATTACCGAGGAAAGTGCTACTTCATATTTATCACCTTGCAAAGAGTTCAAGCCTCCATTATTTTAACTAACTAATCATCCCGCCATTTTTCCGAAGAGGTAGGCAGAGAGGATAGAACGCCACACCACTCAGTCCGTGCACCCCTCTTTTGCTTTTCCACATTCATAGTTCCTCATTTGACTTTTTTCATTTTATTTATTAATAAATACATTTTATTAATTAACGGTCCAAGCTAATGTGGATATTAAGAGAGAACTGGGCCTGCTTCCTGCCTGGTAGTCTCGGTGCGGACTGTATAATATATAACCTATACTGTATTCTGCAGGAGAACCAGGAATTTAATAGTTCCTTAGCTCCCTGCGGCTCTCTTAATAAAATAAAAAACATTTAATGGTCCTGTCCATGCGGACCAATACTCTGTAAAATACTAGAAGCATATTGTGGGGTTCCTTCAAAACTGGTCGAACTAACTAAAGCGCTCCACTTGAATAGTGAGTGCTGGATAAAAATTGATAATGTTGTTGCTTATTGGTTCAGGGGCCTTAGCACATCACTACTTTTTCAACTTCCAATAATATGCAATATCACTCATTTCATTTGGTACTTTACAGCAGAATTTGTATGCGACGAAAGCGATAGTAATTAATGAAGTTAGCATCTGGAATTTGAAAAGTTGTATCTGCTATTTGTTATAATGTGTAGAAAATGTTTTTGTTTTGTTGATATTCAATTATTTTATGCTTAGAAGGTGGTTAAGTAAATTGAATGCAATATAAATGGATGTTCGAACACTGCCACATAGGGGTTAACCAACCTAATAAACAATCGATTGTTTTTGTTCATGCACAGCTGATTCACAAACATCTCCAAATTTTGACACAATTGGTGTGCTAATGATAAGTATGGCTCTCCTGTGTGATTCCATGATTGGAAATATTCAAGAAAAAGTCATGAAGAAATACAATCCTCCTAATTCTGAAGTAGTCCTATACTCATATTTCATTGGATTCGTTTATCTGTTCATAATAATGAGCTGGACGGGAGACCTGGTAAAGGGAATTGCATTCTGTTACAAGGTGTGTTTTTTATATTTAGTATTAATTCATAATTTAGTTAGTAAAAAATATTCAGTGAGAAACGAGGTCAATAGAAAAAATTATCTTCTCTACTCATATCTAGAGATGACATTTATACACACAGAAAATAATTTTGTGGAAACTTTCAATATATAACCAGGAGTTAAGTTATTAACTATTTTTATGAAAACAGATTGGGATGAGAGAAGTCAGAATAATTGAAAATCTCGATGAACAAACAATAATAGTATTTTAACCTGCACAATCACTATTTTTTTTTAAATAACTGAGATAGTTGAGGTACTACCGCTATTTTGTTGATAAAAAAAACATCTCAAATAATTATTTTCATCATTGTTTAAAACATTATATACGAGTGGCAGCCGGGTGGTTTTTAATGTGCATGATTCATAAGTTAGTACAGAGATGTGCAAGATAATTGAAAATTAGGATAATTGGTTTCTCACTGTTTCAGCATCCCTTGCCTACATACGGCTATGGCTGGCTATTCAGCCTGGTGGGCTACCTGGGCATTCAAGCTGTGCTTTGCCTTGTTCGGACCTGCGGAGCTCCGGCAGCAGCTACTGTTACCACTACTCGAAAGGCTGTCACCATATTCTTCTCATTTTTATTATTCAATAAACCTTTTGTATTTCAGTAAGTATCTGCTATGAGTAACATTATAAAACATAATTTTACTGTGTATACGGTATAATAATTTACTAAACTTTTTATTGCAGGTACTTGTGGTCGGGAAGCATTGTGCTCATTGGAATATACCTTAATGTTTTTAGTAAGAGAAACTCCACCTTTTCCTTTAAGGCAATCACATCAGTTTTCTCTTTACAGTTTTGGAAGAGATCGCAAACCAAACGATTTTCGGCTGTTGTTTAAAATATGAAACGATGGCATATTGAATTACGCATTTATAATTGATTACAAGAAAATGATGAAGAATATTTTCTCGATGAATATTAAGATCTATTATGAATTAATCAAATAATCATTATAATATGTAGGTTGTTATACCATTAATATTAATTTGAATCAACCTCAAATTATTTATTATTATCTTGTTAATAGGGTAATTTGATTTTTCTTTTGTGCATTTGTAGCGCGTTATTGTTTCTATTCCTATAGATTCCTAATGGCCCGCATAGGAATGCGGGCCATTTTTAACGCTTATAGTAAACATTGTAATGATGAAATACATTCTCCTTTCCATATTAACACATGATGAAAAATCTACTTTAGAGAATCCCGTCATTCCCACTGCAACTACTTTTTAAAATTATGTATTTGTCATACCTGGTGAACAGGTTAAATTTTAAAAATAATATTGAATTGTTGTGAAAAGTTAGGTACATATTATTTTATTAATTTTATAAGCATTTGGTCCTAATATTTTAATTCTTGCTGAAATTAAAATATTAGAATTCAAAGTGTGGTAGGGTGGATTCTCTCCAGTACCTTTTGATCAACAAAATCTATTGTTCCTTACTACAGAGCTGTGTAGTTAGTAAAAAAAAAATCTTCAACTCCTCCATTCTGTTTTTACCGCCTCCTAATTGAATTTCAATTTGAACATGTTGAATTTAATATTTTTAGAAAATTTAATTAAGAAACGAGTTGGAGTCGGTAAAAAGATACTGACTCCGACGCCTTGAAGTTCAAACTTGCTTCCAACTTCGACTCCACAGCCCTGGTTCCTCAATATTATGTATATGTAGAAGAGTATTAGAAATATTTCCACAATATTTTAATAATAATTCATATGATAAGATATAGGATAAACATTATTTTATGTTTGCCAAATTATGAATCTTTTTGAATAAATAAAAAAATGTCTGTGATATATACATATATGTATAACATTATTTATCTACTGCTTCACCGATACTTCAAAGATTTTCTTTTAACTGTAAAGTATTAACAATTGCTAAATCTCAATTTATTAATCTTGGACTTTAATTAATTCCATGGACATTTTCAACTATGTTCTGTTCATTAAATTCTTACTGCTATATTTCTTCATAATCAACATAAATTGATTAAATATTATCTTTCTTCTCAAAAATGAAAATAATAATGCAAGTATATTTAGGTGATGTTTATTTTATCTGATAACTTAAGTCACAAGCATTTAATTTTTATGTTTCTATTTTAGGCAGTAATAATAATTAGCAAGTAACTGTATTGATTTCTGTTCAATATTAATATTAAATTTGGTATTGATCAAATTTTATTTGTTGCTACCCTCAAAACTTTTTTGATGATTTTATTACATTTCAGTAGGTAAGTAGGTTAGTCCTCGATTTTCTCAGCGCAACCTCTTAAGAATTACTGTTGGACTGATGAACACTCAACTATTTTGGTCACAAAATTATGTACATATTGTTGTTAAATCTCAATGTTTGTTAATAGTAAGGATGTTAAATTATTCTTAATCTAAATGTGTACGTACAGAGCCACAAGTTTGAGTTGGCGAAGCAAAGGGCGCTGAAGTGCATATTGGATAACTAAGGAAATTTAGATTAGACTTTAAAAATCCATAGCGAATAAAAACATTATTAACTGGTAAAGTATCATTAAATAATAAAATTTATTTTTATACCACCCATTCATTTAATTTAATTTCACTTTAAATTTTTCTTCCTTCACTACTAATCCTCTGAACTGATAGTTTAGATCAGTGTTCCGCTAACTTTTTCCGTTCAAGGTACACCTGCCAAATCAAGAAATTTTAGAGGTACACCAGCAGAGAAAAATGTGCTAGCTCTGTTCTGGAATAATGTCCGATCTTTTCATATCTAATTAAATTAATAATTAATTAAGTAATTCTAAATATTCTGGTAAAAGCGGGGAATTAAATTTCTATGTATAACAACACCTACCTGTCATAGCAGGAAAGCGAGCATCAACATTTTTTAATGGAATTTATGGACCATTATTTCTCCGTTTCTCTAAATTGACTACTATTTTCATTAAATATACGTACATATAGCAAAATTAGAAATTTAGTCTACCTTTTTTTTTATGTAATTAAATTATATATGTATTAATTTATCAACTATAATTTATTGAGAATTACTTCATAACATATTGGATGAATTAGGTATCTACATATAAAATATTTGATAAACACATATTGCTTTTTATAATTGCTTTATTGTAGCATTTATTTTCATCAAAAAATTTAATTTACAACTGTTATCAATTTGTTACTCGGTATTAATTGTTTCGATTAAAAATTATTGGGAAATTTTGTAGTTTTATACTTTATGACTACAATCTTTACGACTGTGTATAAAAAATAAAATTCCGTAACGATAACTCAATTAGATAAATTTTACTAATCGGCAAAATAAAAACATGAATCTTACAAAGTGGGCATTATCAAAAGCCATATTATTTTTTAGGAGTTTAGTATTTCCTTGTGAAAAATAATATCCAATTTTACTATTCTTTTCAAAAACACAAACATTATTCTGTTCAAAATTGCATTCTCCATTTTAATTTTGAATCATTTGTAAGCCTACTAAAAAAAATTATATTTGATCTCAGGATTATACACCGTGTTTCACGGTGAGACTGCGAAACTTCGAAGGGTGATTGTTCATGGTATGAAAAGTAAAATAAAAAATTCCTAAAAAAGTTTTTTGATCGAGACATTTCTCATAATTAATTTTTAAAAAGTATCAATAAAAAGCGACGCGTGTAATACTGGCTTCTGTTTGAAGTGTTAGTATTGGCATGGTAGTGGTGGGCGGGGAGGCCCCCCTCGGTTACCATTTTGCTGAACTGTCAAAATAAAAGCAATTCATCATATATTTTTATTTGAAGGAGGATTTTGTTGCAGACCAGTGTGATCAATTAATTATCTCTCAGAATTATTATTTATAAACCAAATTTATTGAGTATTTTGACCTACTATGCTTGTAGATTATTAATCTAAATAGCACCTATAGCCGGTCAAAACTGTTAAAATAATTATGATTATCGCAAAAAGCGCTTGAAATAAATTACCAAATTTATTTAATATTTTTTATTTACAAAAAGTGTATAATATATTATTATCCTAATACAGCAAGCTATCATATTTAGTTTTATTTAGAAAGGTAC
The DNA here is from genome assembly GCA_022494985.1 of Micrasema minimum. Taxonomy (NCBI): domain Eukaryota; kingdom Metazoa; phylum Arthropoda; class Insecta; order Trichoptera; family Brachycentridae; genus Micrasema; species Micrasema minimum. The sequence goes on from JAGVSP010000814.1 coordinate 108,682, forward strand.
AAAGTCATACTGTATGGTGGCTTATTGGGAAAATTACACAACTATTCATAGATTTTACAAATTATAGGTACAATGTGCTTACAAATTATTGATTTATTTATGAAAATAAATGTTTATTGATTTGAAGGACCTGATTTATCTTATTTTCCAAATAACCTTTCCAATATTATTTTGATACATTGCTTATGTCAAATACACTTACACACAACTTCTAGCACTGAAGACAAATATTAACTCTAAGACCAGAAAATATATTATATTACTTACTAAAACATTTTTAAACGGTATTATACATAGATTTATTATTTCAAGGCTATTTTGTTAAACTCAGAGATTCCTTATTGTGACCTAATTTTTTAATAATTTTAAATCTTGAGTTTAGAAAATGGCGTGTTGCATAATCAAATACAGATAAGTAATAATACTGCCACCCGACACTATACTGAGAGAAAATACAAAGTATAAAAGATAACTGAGATGTTATGTATTATGATGTTAACTTGGAAAATGTTTGTGGAATCCACATGCTTCGCATAGGGAGCAGATAGAGATGATAGTGTAACCGATCTTGTTACTTGAAGCAGAAATTTTCTTACTTTCTTCTGTTATGTTAACACGGAGAAAAAGCCTCAGAAATGTATATTACTAATGGATATTTTATTTCCTTTTTTCCAATATGGCCTCATCATTAGTTTTGCAATATAGCCCCGAATGCCAGTCTATTAACCTATTATAATTTAAAAGAAAACACCAATTCATATAAAGAATCTGTTAAATAATAATGTATGGTAAATTCAATGTGTATTCTCCTTCAAAAATATTTATTTAAATTTTATTCTCGTGGGGGCACAATCGAATTTGAGACTGATCTTTAATTTTCAATTTTAACAAATAACGTTATTAGCAATATTAAATTTAATGTATCACTTTGCAGGTTGGTACAAAATGGAACAAGTTGAATTAAATTGATTAAAAAGTGATTTTTAAATTCAATGGCTTGTGAACTGTGTTTTGCTTATCAATTTTGCATTTTATATTTTTAATTTTATGCTTAATATGTCTTGTGTATAAAATATGCAATTTGTGAGACTGAAAAGAAATTATATAACTTTTTTATTTTATTTAGTTTTTTATGCAGTCTTGTGCGTACATGTATTTAAAATAATTTTAAAAAGTACAGATAAGGAGTTTAAAAAGTCTGAAACATTATTATTTGATACGAAAAAGAACATTGCATTCTTATGTCAAAATATTTAATATTCAAATCTATTTTCAAATAATTTTGAAAAAACTGTGTGAGTGTAAGAAACAAATTGTGGCAGAGTAGGATTCTAGTGTAGAGTCTGTAACTCTACCCACAGAACTATAGCCTGGTTTATGCATATTTTTATTCATCATCCACAGCATTTTAAAAATCTTAACTTATTATTTGCATTATTTATATGCATTTCAAATTATAGAATTTACTCGAGAATTTATGATTTATAAAATTTGATATGCATACTCCTTTATGTAGGTATCATAATTGAAACATTGAAATTTGAAGGGAAAATTTTTTTTTTTCAAGAATATTTATCACACATTAGACAGAATTTATGTTATGTAAGTAATAAATTAAAATCACACTTAACACCCATATGCAGAGATGTAAACCTTGAGGTGTACATTCCAATCGCTTTAAAGGGGTAAATATTACAGCGAGAGTAGAATGTCTTTTCCTCAACCTAGTAAATATACTAAAGTACTGTGTAACAGCATACAAGGGGGGTTTATGGCCAAGTTTATCACAAAAGCTTCTCAATTGTGGAAAGCAACATGAAATCTGTTATAAGTTCTTACATTTCCGTCATCTTGATTCTTTGATTTTGCTTTTATAAACTTATATTTAGAAGAAGAAAAAATTAGAATCCTTCCAAAGTGTTACCATCGACATCAGCTATAGTTAAATGTTAAATTGCTAGTTCTAGCCTTTTAAAACTACATTATATGCAAACTGAGCTAAAGAGACCTGTTATAAAATATGCTTAACCACACATAAATATATACACTACAAGAGGTTTTAAAAAATAAAATGCAGTTAATTTAACTTAAAAGTCTCTTTAAAGTTGATACAAACATACTATGACAATAATTACCATCACATACTCTAGTAAATTTATATTATTTAATGATTTCAATTCAAAATACCGTGTCATGTACTTTTTATGCAAAATATTTTAATAAGACTTTAGATTGCAAAATGTCTTGTCAATCAAAAGAGAATATCAATAGTAACAATACTATATTTTACTGACCTAATAAAAGTTCTAACGGGATTCTAAATAAGGTATATTGAATAAATACGACAGATTGTGCGTAGAAAGTCACGAGTATATTGAAACCTCATAATTTTCAGACCATTGAGAGAGAAACATGTGAAAATGTACATCGCCTCCATACAAGTACTTTTATTATAATAAAGAGTTTTGGGTAAATATTGTAAATGCTTAGCTCGATGTAATAATTTTGATTTAGAATGGATGTATGCAGGAAGCTGTATTCTATAGCAGACTTCCAGCTATTGTAATAAGGCACATTTGTATAATGATTATGAAGACGTTCAATAAGAACATACCGGACTATGCTGGACTATAATACTGGCAATACACGACAGCAGAGAGATGTACACTTACAGGCTAATTTATGGGAATTAGAAGAAGGTTTGGCCAACTTAAGAACTTCATTTCACATAATAATAATAAAACAAAAGTTGCTAAGCAAATATTCTATTCTATTTCTAGTAGTTTTTCCTACATAAAAAAGTATCGATTCCAAGGTTATGTAGATTTGTGATTAAACTTACAATTACTGTTGGAAAAATAGCTGATAAGAGCTAGTTCTTGAATTGAACATGAATTAAATTTATTTTGTTAACTTTTACGAACTTTATAGCCACAGTAGAATGAAATGAAAAATATAATATCTGTACCTCTAAAATCCCACGAAATAATATACGTTTCATAAAGTAATTATCATACTAGTTAACACGAATTTAAAAATAAATGTATTTAACCTTGTGTTGTTTATTATAGAATCTGATCCAATCAATACAGAACCCATGCATTATGTCTGGTTTTAATATCAAACATTGATTTTTTCCATGAAAAAATATAAAATGTGATTTAAATTAAAACCTATTTGTTTTTTTTTTTCTTTGTTTGTCGCGACACAAAATTTCGCAATTTACATTACGACAATAAAATAGTCCTATGCATATTTGGGTTTTCTGTAGCTCCTGCACCCGATGACAAACTCCAATTAAGGAGTTTATCGGGACTGTATTTAAAGTTTCTTTTGTAAAGAAATTATGTATTTTTTGTAATATTTTTTATTGAATAAAGACTGTTAAAAAAAAAAAAGTTTTACGACAGCGCTTTCGTAATATAAACTCTGCTTTAAACGTCTGGGTATGTTTATAAACTACAAAATGTTGAGCAAAAATAAAATATAAATGTGTTAAAGTGATTAAAACTTCTTCAAAAATAAAGTCGATTTTTATGAGAAATCGATTAGGTAACGCATTAGGACATCCCTAATCGATACATAATCGAGCTGTCAAAAGTAAAATAAACGCTTGGAAATACATTTTGTAAATGCATTTATGTTCATAAGAACATTGAAGAGAAAGTATATATCAGGGTTACTGAGTAATATAAAAGCAAAAATAACAAAATTGCGATTTTCATCCACTTTGAAGTGTACCCGTAAAATTATTTTGTTTTTTTAAAAAGTATAAAACTTTATGAAACTAAAGTTGAAGATAAGGATAAGACAAATTAAGGTAATATGCAGAAACATAGCAGTGACTTGTAGTAATTTAACATTACGTATACTTGGTTCATCAGTAGACTAATAACAATGCACAGTCACTTGGTTACAAACAATAATTCTACTTACAATATTATATAAATACATTCATATTAAAATGTAAAGCACAAAACTATCAATCGTAAATTGCTAAATATATAATACAAAGAGATCAACTGAATACAGTCAGCTTCACTCCAAGGGCTATTTGTCCATTTATCTGAAGGAGAAATATTAAAAATGCAATTTGCAAAAGTTGGACAGTCTAAATAATCTGCAAAGTTTTTTTCACAGAATGAGTGGCCAATGTTGAAATATTTTTTTCGCTCTGTGCAATGCAATCATAACATACAGAAATGTCAGTAAAAAAATGTAGCATGTAACAAAAGTTCAATTGATAATGGACCAAAAGCTCCTTTGTGAAATACTATGTGTATGCAATATTGTACATACATAATTGTTTGTGTTCTAATCTATATTATTAATCATAAATCAATCTATATATAGATTTCTAGGACATCTTAAATCATTTTTAATAGAAATGCATGGCAGGAATGTGAAAACTTGAACCTACATTGTCTTTGGTTTTATTTATGTATATTTACTCTTAATTAATGAGACAATATACCTACCTATAAAATAACATAATTTTAATAAAGTAAATCGTTCACTGTAATATAATATTATGTACAAGGAAAATATTTGGATATGATAAACTAAAAATATTTATGGAACTTATGTAAAAAGGGAATTATGATTAAATAAAACGATGTTATGTGTTACTGTTGGTTTATTCTATAGAAATAGAATTTGCCTACACTACCTGGTTTCGGGAGTAAAGTTTTCCCATCAACTGGTGAAAAGACACTAAATTAGGTTACAGTTCTGTATATCTGTACACATAAGACCGTTTTATTTAATCATAATTCACTATGAAGTATTACAAAGTGAATGCCGAATCAATCAACAAAATAAAAATGGGAGCTAAAATTATGCAAGTTTAGTTTTGGTAAGGTTTACCAATTATTTGTTGCTGTAAATCATAGAAAATCATTTGCAGAGTAAAAAAATGTCATGTTAAGATTTCTTACAATATATTATATACAACTTAAGGGTGATGTTTATAATAATAAATTACTGTTTATAAACAAAGTAAAATGAATAAAAAATCAACTTATAAAGGCATTTTCATGATTTACGTTCACAAAATAAAAGTGCTTACTAACAAAAAATCTTTAAAGTTGAGACTGAAACATTGTGATAAAAATATAATGAATACTGTTTACAGGTATATTTGACTACTACACAATATGTGTAGACCCAAGATTAGTTATTTTGGTTAATTGGATATCTGGAGGGGAAAAGGGATGAATGTATGTTGTGTCACAGTACAAATAAAGAGGAGAGTACAAAGTGCAGTAATACACGGCAATAAGAAGGTAAATACACTTAGCTCAGAGCACAATGTCACACTATTCCCCACAGTCAAATAAACTAGTCCTGAACTTCCCGGTAGGGAATTTCACTAGTCACAGTGAAACTTTCAAAGTAATGGTTGAGGAATTCAAAGGTAGGCCGCTTATCGGGTGTGGCATCCCAACACTGTAACATGAGGCGGTAGATATCGTCAGGGAGGTGGTGTCCCGAAGGTTTGAGCATTCGGTGGCCGCGCTCCACTTGTTCAATCACTTCTCGCCCGTGCATCCCCGGGTAGGGAATTTGTCCGTACGTAAACAATTCCATCAGCAAAATACCGTATGACCACACATCACTCTTAATGGAGAAACGTCCGTACACAATAGCCTCTGGTGCTGTCCATTTAACAGGGAACCGGGACCCTTGTTTGGGACAGTATTCGTTATCCTCTATAACCCTGGCTAGTCCAAAGTCGCATATTTTGGCCACATTATTTTATGTAAATTTAAATCTTCGAATTGAAGGAACTTTCCTTCTCCATTTCGTAGAAACTCGAGAAGAGATCCTTTGCTCATGTATTCCTGGACGATGTATACAGGCTCCTCCAGGGAACACACGGCATAAAGCGCTACCAGTCGCTTATGCCTAAACTTTTTCATAATGGCCGCTTCTTGCAGGAATGCTTGAGTAGACATAGTGCCTTCACGTAACGTTTTAACCGCAACCTATAAAGAATAACATTGTAATTAGGTAAAATGACTGATTGTAATTATTCCAGTACGAAACAAAGTAAGAAATTACCTCTATGTTGTTCCTCCATTTGCCATAGTAAACTTCTCCGAAGTTTCCTTGCCCCAGTTTACGTATGAGCTGAACATCACTACGCGGAATCTCCCACTTGTCTCTGAGCTCCGGGCCAAGGTCATACATCTGGGGTTCTGGCTTGGGGCATGGCCTTGCCAAAACATGACAAAGACCGAGAGCGTTTTCTGAAAAGTTATATTTTAAAATTAGAATGAAAAATTAAGCAATAGTGTTGCATAGAATCTTAGTGGGCTAGTGTCAATATCAAAAGTTGTCCATCGCCCTATATTAGTGCACAGTGGGGATTACACAGAGGATATTATGGCTTCGCAGTGTTGGACTTCAGAGCGTGTTCTTTCATGATGATGACTGATGACCGAATTAGAAGAGAAGTTTGTTATTAACTCACTGGCGTAGGACATGACGAGCGCGGGTAGATTGGGGAAGGTCTGATTAGTGGCGATGTAGAAGCCCCCACTGTCCAGTGGCTTGATCTTGTAGTGCTTGACGTGATACCCCCCGGCCATCCTCCCAGTCCTTGACGGACAGGCTGTACCCGTGCGGGTTGTGCTCAGCCGGTCGCACCAGGAACGTGCCCCGAGGGTTCTCTGCCCCCAGCAGCAGCTTGTCAGCTTCCTTGCGGGAAACCAGAGGGAAAAACCAACTGGAAAGCAATGTTCGTGTTATATTAACAACAGAATTATTTTGTCAATTATTCCGAATTTTCACATATTATACACTTTTGAGTACTTGTACTTGATCATGCTACGTCTTTCTTTTCAAAGATGAATTATTTGTATACTTATATCTAAATTTGCTTTACGAATATTTGAAAATTGGAATGGTCATGATGAATACTCACTCTTCACTCTCGACAGAGCTTTCCTCAGCCACGAAGGTGACCGGAACCAGCCCCTCCTGGCGGGTGGTGAGGTGGAGCACCCTCCACCAGTCCAGCTCAGTGTCGGCCAAGATCTCCATGCGGTCCCCCTTCCGGAAGGAGATGTCCGTGTCGGCGCGGCTGCGTACCCGCACAGGGCCTTCACCACACGCCGCTGAGATCCCTTGGAGGCATGAGCTGGAATTAGAGACGCATTGAAATGCTTGTTAAACATTCAAATAGTTTACAATTATTTAATAATAACTTATAAAAGATAAATAAAAGTATGTGGTATTCCATCAATTAGCGTCTCCACCCTGTTATGGGCATCTTCAGAAGATGTCTGAAGATAGAGGTGAAAGCGCTAATCGGTAAATTACATACAGTGGAAGTGTACCAAGTAAATTTATTTTCAAAAAATTATTGAATGACTCACAGGGTGTTCTCGTGCGCACAATATCTGCCCCTCTCCTGTTGCCTATCCTATTGTTGGGTTCCCCAGTGTAGCGAGTCTCCAGGGTTCCCCCACCCCTCCCAGCCCCACCCCAACAAAGCTGGACTCATTTTTCTTGAAAGCTGGATACACTGAAAACAAATAAAGTTCAGGCAAAACACGACAAAAAAATAGGATTTTCATTCATAGGCCACACTCTTTTTCAGTTATCATGGTCTCCTTGTGTTATTTAACCCCTTCCTTACATGCTACCAGTGGCGTGCATAGAGTTTGTAATCAGGGTAGGCAGTATAAAAAACAAACAATAATTATATTGAATCTAACGAAACAAATATTTTGAAAATTGTAATTCTTGCCAGTACCTACATATATATATGCGTAATATTCAAAGATTCTCTTTATTTAAAAAAAATATATATTTACATATTACATTAAAAATATATATTTAAAAAATGCAGTGTTGGGGATCAATCCTACGACACGCTGCGCCGCGCCGAGTCAAAAGAAAAAGCGCGCTATCCACTGTGCTATCCCGCACCGTACTGGTGGTATCATTTTAGCACTAGTAAAATTAACCACATGACCACTGACTTTAAATTAACATACGCATTTACATTATGCTGAGAATAAAGATGATATTTGGGCTTGAAAAAAATCAGAGTATAGTACTGCTTACTGACACGATTTTGTATGTTCATTGGGTACAGCCTAGTACTGAGGTCTACCCACGGTGTATTGTACTCACCCAGGGCCTGTCAGCATCATGCCGCCCGCTGCAGCACTTGTTGCCCATGGTGCGGCTGTAGCGCTACTCCAGCCTAGTACTGAGGTCTACCCACGGTGTATTGTACTCACCCAGGGGCCTGTCAGCATCATGCCGCCCGCTGCAGCACTTGTTGCCCATGGTGCGGCTGTAGCGCTACTCCAGCCTAGTACTGAGGTCTACCCACGGTGTATTGTACTCACCCAGGGGCCTGTCAGCATCATGCCGCCCGCTGCAGCACTTGTTGCCCATGGTGCGGCTGTAGCACTACTCCAGCCTAGTACTGAGGTCTACCCACAGCGGTTCCTCTGTCAGTATTCCCCGCCATGACTCCACTCTGCAAGCAAGATATAACAATATTGAGAAATATACATAAATATAAAACAATTTTGTATGTTTGAAAGGGTGGTGGCCTAGTGGTAAAATCGCTGTCTTTAAGTCTAAAGGTCCCCGGTTCAAATCCTCACACCTCAACAACTTGATAGTAATCTTTAAGCGCCGCTTAGGCTTCATTGAAAATAGTATTTATAAATAAATCGAAATTGTGCAAATAATATATTTCATTTTTCAATATAAATAAAATCATGTTACTCTGAAGATGACAAGTTGTCAAAACTAGTAAGCATCATCATCATCATCATCATACCGCTCCCTTTGTGGATCATATGGATTTCACAAACTGTTTCAAGCACGCGGTGTATGAAATAAAGATAAAAAGCTGTATTATTTTTTATTATATTTAGTGCTACAAATATTAATAAAAATCGACACCGACCGCATAACAATTTTTACAAATCCCAAATAATAAATTATTATATCTCGCTTAGTAACTGTCTGATTTAAAAAACGATTAAACTGATGGTTTAGTGAATTTTGTTTTATTTTTCATTGACAGAAAATGTTGGGTTACAAGCCTATTGTGTGGAGCCAATATGGAGCTTTTTAAAAAAAATCTAAAATGTTTGTTACGACAAATATTTGTACTTATACAATTAAGTATAAAGCGTGCTCAAAAGTGCTAGTGCTGCAGAAACAAACGACCATAAAGATTACGTTTTCTTTATTGAGCTTTTTTTAAATCACCTATTTTGTGCTCATTTTGTTACGCGTCTCTCACGCCACACAGTAAAATAGAATGCATTCGAATTTTGTTTTATTTACCTACCCCTAAAAACGATAGTTAGCAAAGATTTCATTTTAAACAGAAAGAACGTATAGAAAAATGTTTAAAATATGTACATATAGCAAAAAAAACTCCAAATAGTTTATTACCTACTATTACTTTAATAGAGTGACATATAAGAGTATTGTTTAGCACAATTAATCATTATCTGTATGAATATGCAAAAAGTAATGCCGACGAAGCAGGAAGTAAATAATTGTTTAACAACAATATTTATTATTCTAGATAAAGCTATAAAAATAAGCCTCATGAAATAGTAAAATAGCCGATAGTGTAATTGTGATTTTTATCGGTTATAAATGGAAACAATGCACGAGTATTGGGTTTTTAATATAATATGTATTACAATGGTAATGTCATTTATTTTAGTGGATGAAAACATCGATAGTGCCTAAAAGCAATAAAAAGTACAATATTCGTCAGATAGTATTATGAATAAAGAGGTGCGGCGGTTGATAATAAAAATATATTAAAATGCTTATTCGTCCGATCGCATCGCCGACGAGACAGGTAGAAATGTAGAAAACTGCAGACTGCAAACCGGAACCACCTACACAGTCACAATGAGTTCACAGAAATGCATTTATCCTCCGGCTGTTTAAATATGCCCGAAGCCCGAGTCGAGTATTTAAGAGGTTATATGAATAGTGTATAGGTATGTAAATTGTAAAATTGTGACCAATGAAGATTTTATCCATCTACTACTACTACTACTACTTTCCCTTATCCGCACCCAATGGTGCATAGGGTACTGCATTGGTACACCAAGTGCAGTGTATCTTGATCATTTTATTACATGAAGGCAAGATGATCAGTCTTACGCTTCAGTACCAGCCCAAGGTATCACACATGTTTATCCATCTACGGAACGTTAATTTGATGGTTCGTAATTATTTGTTTGATGCGCGATATTAATTTGAATCCAGATTGATAACCAAAATATCTACGTATTATTTCGATTTCCGACTTAATTAAAGGAAATAAACGTTAGGGCAAAATCAGATCCCACGCATTGAGATTGCGGTAAATCAAATTATTCCGGACATTATTATGCAAATCCCCGAGCAAATAATATATCCGCAGGTGGTTAGGAAATCAAGCGGGGTTATCTTATCAGGCACCGGAGACCAGACCAGCGCGCAGCGAGTGGAGTGGAGCAGTTAGCCGTCACGGGCTGGGACCGTGTTGGAGGGCCATCTGTTCCGCCCGTACACGGCGGTGGCAGTAGGGCCAGTAGGTGATAGTGGGACAGGGCTGGACCGTGGTACATTTCGGCATTCAGCGTTTAATGAAAATCGATGCCTTCCCTTACGTGAGGGGAAATGTAGTCTAGAGTCCAGCCACACTGGCACCACTGTTGGCGGCATTTTCCAAATACACCGCGCAGTAGATAACATACGGGTGTTTACCATACAAACCAGAAAAACGTAAGCTAAAGAAAGCATGTTTATAACGCGAACTCTGCCCCCTGGTGCATGGTGCTGTATATCTGCAAAATACAATCCTACTGTAGGAGTTTAGAAGCACTTCTTTGGATTTACTATTACGAAAAGCAGCATTCAACGAGAAAATATTTTTTTTCGAAAGTCAATGACCGCTGAAGAAGCTAAACAAAGTGATTAAATTATAGCAGCATTAAAACAAAAAAATCCTAAATAAAACGAAAGGGGGCCATTGAGTATAAAATGATTACGAAAGTTTAGGAATGTTAAGGATATTTTCTAGCGAGTCGGGTCCCGAATCATTGTCATGGGTCGCTAGTCGGTACTGAGTGAGTCGCCATCGTTCTGTATAATTAATTACGATTTTAAAACGAAAATATATTATGTGAAATGTTACTAAATAAATAAATATATTTAGTATTAAAAAAATCTGTTAAAAAATGTAAATGCAAACATTATTTCGAATATGTAAGTACTTTGCAAGTTTTCTGAAAAACGCATAAAATTATTGTGCCAGAAAAAAACAATACAAAGGAAACGCAAATTTCAAAAATAAAGATATGTACACATTTTATTAGCAGGTAGCAAATTCACCACATTAAACACAATACTTAATATTAGGAGGCTTTTACGGAGACAAAAAGGTTTTTTGAACAAAAACACATAGCAAGAAGTCAAGTACCCACAAGACAGAAAGCAGGAGTGAAGCGTTATGCTGAAGGTAGATAGACGGTGGAACCGCGACCGGAGGACTGGTAACTTGTACCCCAGCTAGGGGTTTCCGTATTATACTGGCCTCGTGTAATGATACAGCTGGCCCATGACCCGTGATTACGGTTGGGTTGCAACACAATTATTGTATTTTATCAATACACAACTTGAATGAATAATGAACTGTGTTTTTGCTACCTTGGCTTGCGAACGCCCGCGGCATCAGGTTACACAAAGAAACAATAAGTTGTTAACAGAAAAAAATAACATTCTTTTCTTAAATCAGCTAAAATACAATACTTTAGTTTCTAAATATTAAGTACATATTATAAATATTAATGTATGCACCCGGCAATTGAAAAATTCTACTGTTAAATCTACTAGTGGGCTCCTAGTTATAAATATTAGCGAGCATTATAATACAAGCATACAGAACTCTTTAACTTTCTATTACTATTGAAATCAAACTAGATTTTGGTTCTATTTTTTAATTTTATTTTATACACTACATATATATCGTGACAATTGTTTCGCCTTGGACAGTTTAATAATGCCCTAATAACTATTTAATAACTAACTGTTATTGCCTCATGATAACTTTCATAAAAATGTAGAGTTCAATTATTGATGAAGTTTGTATCTTGAATATTATATCTAATGTGTACCATCTTTATTATTGTACAATATTTTATCGTAATGTTTTACTTAGTATTTCAGAACCTTATGACAAAACTAGTATTAGTTGTTTTAAGGACTGTTTTTTTTTTTTGATTGAGTAATAAAAAATATTAATAATATTAAACCATCAAGCCAGGCAGAGAGGATAGAACGCCACACCATTCTGTCCTGGCGCACTTTCCTTGCTTCCTCCACATTCATACATCTTCTTATGCACGCACGCCGATTATTTCCGACTTTTCACATGACCTTACAATTTGTGACTTTCCAAAGTTCGAATTGTATAATCTCCATAAAAACTAAAAAATACATTATGCTAATAACTGTAAAAGTATGTCGAAAACATCAAACGTCGATTGTAGCGAAGTGCAACGAACCCATAGCCGAATAAAAAAAGGTTTCATCTTGGATCTGAACGTGAGTTAACGGACGGTGGGTACAGAAAAGTAGTAAAAGGTGAATCAGTTGGTCGTGAGTAAAAATGTCCTATTTCTATTTAAAGCGTAAAAAGAAGAATGGAGTAAAGAATGTAACATTTCGCAGGCCGTGCTTCTGTTTACCCTTCGCGGTACAGTAGGTGGGGCTCGCCAGTCGGTATCAGGTCCACAGTCCACACTGCACCGGGTACTGGGTCTAGGCGGCCGGCCGGCCACGGCACACCAGCCACTAGCCATTGTGTCTGGAGCCGCATGAGCGCTCGACTGCGATACGCGCAACGCGTGCACTCCCAAATATCCAGCAGAGCGGACCAGCGGACGACCAACAACGTCGTTCAATCAAACATGTCAATACGACATCAATTATTGCATCCAATTTAAATCTATTAAAATGCAACTAATAACATGTACCTAATTATAATCTCGTGTTAGCTGTGAGAATGTATGGGCCTTTTACCAAATCTTCTTATATATCCGTAAGATGGCCATCGACGGTCTACTAGGACGGCGGGATCCTGCAGGCGTAAAGAAGAGGCAGCTCGGGTTCAGACTCCCCGAGGTATCCGGAGTACATGCCGCAACTTCATGACTCCAGTTATTGGAGGTTGCTGCGTCCGTTCCCGATCTTCAGCGTTGGTTATGAAGTCAAGCCATTTAATGCCTACCTATCAAATCTACCAACTCGATAATCATAAAGCCTCTCTTTCTATGCAATACAATTTAATATGACAGAAAAGAGATAAAAGAATTCTCCGAAAACCGTGGTTAGAAGCTGAACATATTTGAAATAAGAAGTACGGCATTGCGTATATTATTATATGGTAGGATATGCCGTCAATTTATACGATATTCAACATTTTCCCTTCATTAATGTAAGCGTCATATACTCGTACATAGTACAATCTCCTTACTCTTTTGATATTAGGAATTTGCTTTTTTAATACAATTATTGGTGAAACCTCATCTGTTTTCTCCGCTCTCACTTTAGGTCCCACTTGGTTTGTTCACAGTACTCGCACTTGGCCGAATATTTGTATACAGTATTGGGTGCAGAGACAGGGTGCTGAGGATAAACAAACATCGAGATTGAATTAATCACTTTGTATGAAAAATCATTGCAATGTATACGTTAATTTCTTCGCTGGCAATGATTTACCATACAAAGTGATAAATTCAATTTTGATGTTTGTTTATGCTAACCACCCAGGCGATAACTTAAAAAAAGGGAATATTAAAATTTTTGACCAGTGTTGACATTTTTTATATCTCTATTATATGAGTCAGAATTCAGAATATGATAATCGGCTAATTTATACAGCGCATTATTCGACCAATGCAGTAGTTTCATTGGAGTTAGAATTTCGGTGGAAGTTGGAGTTTTAGGCGGAGACGAAGTCAGTAGTTCGTGCGCATCGAGTTTTTTTTTCCATATCACGTACTTACGTTTTTTTAAGTACCTACAACTGTTAATTTACTAAAACTATTTGTACATGTTATATTGCCATACGTTGGAAAAGTCACTACCATAAAACAGCACAGGCAGACAAAGAAAAAGATTCAATCATTGAATAATTTGCTATTTTATTATTTATGTTCATTTTAAAAAAAGATAGTTTCCCTAAATTTAATAATACGTAATTTGTTTTCCAAATAGGTTTGCGAAATGATTTTAGAGATTGGTAGCAGTAGTAGATTATTGTCCCTTTAGTAGATCTATTGTAAGGGTTTGGCGGCACCTTGGGCCTGAAAGACAGAAGGAAACAACATGGCGTACCAGACAGGAAAACCCTGGGACGCCATCTGCACACATGAATTACGCCATCTGCCGAATCAGTAATCAGTTTATCAGTAGCCTATTCCCTATTACACGTGCGGTGACAAGGACACATAAGAAACTGGTATTACCTGCGGGAATGATAATCCGCCTGTATTTATGATCAACCGTTAAGTCTTTCTTCAAACATCAGATAGCCCCTCTTTTAATTTTTTAGGTTTTTGAGAAAATTTTACCCAAATTTCCATAAAATTTTTTAAACCCTTAAATTTGGGATATTTTTGGGTAATTTCCCCCCAAACAGAAAGGAAAATTGGGCGGGTTTAATAAGCCCGGGGGGTAAAGGGGTGGGGGGGAAAAAGGGGAAAAGGGGAATTAATTGTTATTCAAAAAGGCAAGTAAAAAAAGGGGAAAAGAAATGGCGTGGGGGCAATTTTTTTAAAAATTCGAGATCAGATGGCTTTGTTGGTTTTGCGAGGGTAAAATTTTCATTCGTGGAAAGGGGGAGGGGGTAAAAATTAAAGGAAAAAAAAAAATTTAAAAAAATTTAAAATTTTTTTTAAAAATATTTTGGGGGTAAAAAAAATTTAAAAAAATATTTTTAAAAAAAAAAAAAATTGTGGGGGGAAAAAAAAATGAAAAAAAAAAATTTTAAATTAAGGGGAAAAAAAATTTTTTTAAAAAAAAAAAATTTTTTTGAAAAAAAAAAAAATTTTGGGGGGTTTTTTTAAAATAAAAAAAAATAAAAATAAATTTGGCTTTAAAAATTAAAAAAATTATTAAGTTTTAAAAAAAAAAAAAAAATTTTAGTTTTAAATTTATGGGGAATTTAAAAAAAATTTTTTTTTAAAATTTATTATTTTTAAAAAAAAATTAAAAAATTTAAAAATTATAAAAAAATTTTTTTATTTAAATTAAATTTTTAATAAAAAAAGGGAAAAAAATTTAAAAAAAAGAATAAAAAAAATTAAAAAATAAAAAAATTTTAAAAAAATTTTAAAAAAAAAAAAAAATAAAAAATAAAAAAAAAAAAAAAAAAAAAAAAAATTTTTTTTTAAAAAAAAAAAAAAAAAAAAATTTTTTTTTGAAATTTTTTTAAAAAAAAAAATAAAAATTTAAAAAAAAATTTTAAAACCCCAAAAAAAAAATTGAAAATAAAAAAAAAAAAAAACAAAAAAAAAATAAATTTTTTAAAAAAAATTTTTTGAAAAAAAAAAAAAGGAAACAAAAAAAAAAAAAAAGGGGGAAAAAAAAAAAATTTAAAAAAAAAAAAAAAAAAAAAACTAAAATAAAAAATTTTAAAAAAAAAAAAAAAAAATTTAAAAAAAAAAAAAGTAAACCAAAAGAAAAAAAAAAAAAAGAAAGGGGTTAAAATTGGGAAAAAAAAAAAAACTAAAAAAAAAAAAAATTTCAACCCTTTTCCTTTCATTGGAAATAATGGGCTAAAAATTTTAAACTTTATTATTTTTTTTAAAATTTTTTGAAAAAAAATTTAAATAAATTTTGTGGTAAAATTTAAAAGGGAAAAAAAAAATAAATTAATTTTTTAAAAATTTTTAAAATTTAAACTTTTAAAAACCAAAATTTTTTTTTTTTTTTTGAAATTTACCTTAATTTTCGTTCCGGCCCGGAAGGTTTTGGGGCCTTAATAAATTTTACAAGGATAAGCACATTCATTTTTTGCGAAAAAAAATGGAAAGCAAATTTTTTATTGTTTTTGTGGGGAAAAAAAACAATTTTTTAAAAGGGAGTTTTTATGTTTTGTACCTAAAATTCACAAGATTAAAAATTTCATTGTATTTTTTTTTAAGGGTTTTTTAAAAAATTTTTTTGGCACTGGCCCAAAGAAAATCTTTAAAAATTGATCGTGAAAATTTTTTTTAGATTGTTGTTTTAAATTTTTTTTAAATCCCTTTGGGTTTAATTTTTTTAGAAAAAAGGAAAACCCCTTTTTTCCCAGAAAATCACAATTCATTTTTGAAAAAAGTAAATTTTTGTAGGTAAATTTTTTACTTCATTAATTTTTTAAAAATTTTTTTTTATTTCCGGTTTTCCCCAGTAGTTAGGATTAAAAAATCCCCCCTGGGGAAAATTTTTAAAAAAAATTAAATTTTTTTTTTTAAAAAAGGAAGGTGATTACCCTACGCTTCCCGGGGCCCGGGGGGGCTGCGGCGGTTTCCCTTGCGCCCCCTGGGGGTGGTGCCTACCTAAAAAATACTAAAAAAATTAATAATAAAAAAAACCCCAATGGGTTTTCCGTTATTTTTACGCATTACGGTTTTAAATTCTATTTGTTTTAAGAAAAAAATTCTTTTTTTTTTTTGGTTTTTTTCCAAATAAATTCAATTTTGGGGTTGAATTAAATTTAGAAAAGGAAACAAAAAATTTAATTTCGAAAGGGGGTAATTTTGGAAATTTAAAGGTGGTGAACTATTAGCTTTTTGAAATCAGTTTGTAAACCTAAAAATAATTTAATAAAAATTTAATTTTTTAAATTTAAACAGAAAAAATCATTTTTGGTGAAAAAAGATCTTTGGAGTTTGTATAATTTGGGGTTTCCACGTTAATTCTGAATTTTAGGACCGACTAGTAAAAATTTTTAAAAATCTTTTTGCCGGGGGGAAAAACGAACAAAACTCAAAATTAAAAATCGGTACGGACCAACAAAAACCACTGATAACCACGGGGTTATGGAATCTTTCTTTTTTTTTTGTTTTTAAAAAAAACATTTAAAATAAACCCCTTTTGTGGCCTAAAAATGAATTATTTTACTTTTCAAAAAGCTTTTACAAAAATAATCAGTTAACATTTTTTAATTTTTTCAAAATTTAGTTTCAATTTTTTGCTCCTTTGAAATGTTTTTAATTTAAACTTTTACATTTTTCTACCGGCCAGGGGGATATGTACTTTTAAATACGACAAAAATTAAAAAATCGGAAGTTAAATTTAAAAAAAAATTTGGCAGGGCAAAAATTTTTATTTAAAATTGGGGTTTTTTTCTCTTAAATATTGGCGTTTAAAAAAGCATTTTCGAGTTCGACAAAAAGATTGTAAATTTCCTCGTCTGGTAAACGGTCCAAATTCAAAAAACGGTGACGTAAAAAAAATAGTTCGCAAAGTTTTTGAAAAATAAAAACCGTTTAGTTCCTCCCCCATTTTTAGTGATTTTTTAGAAAACTCATTAGATTTGAATTTGTTTTTTTCGTTGCGCAACAGCTCAATTTGGGAATTTTTCAGAAAAAAAAATGTTTCCCTATTTTCATGTGAGATTACCATTTGAGGTGATTGGGTGGGCTTTACAATCAAGAATTTGGTTTTTTATCGTTACATTTTACTCATTTTAATTAATTTTTTGTTGCTTTTCTATAAATTATCTCTAATGGGCGACTAGTAAACCCAGGAGGCGGTAGGGTTTGGTATAGGGATAGACTATTATCTGGCAAATTTTTTTGCGACTTGCCCGAGGGGGAAATGAAGGTTTAAAATTTCAGTGAACTTTTGATTTTAAAACAAAATTTTAAAATCAACCCTGGGAAAAGAGTTTTTTTTAAGATCATTGGGGTATTTTTCCCAAAAGGATTTTTTTAAAATTTAAATTTCACTTAAAAATTCGGTTAAC